>JAQZBX010035818.1:0-24423 GCA_029593785.1 Cabassous unicinctus
CCCCCCTTTTTTTTAAAGATTTATTTATTTACTTTATCCATTTTAAACCCCCCCTTCCCCGTTTTGCTGTTTTGTGTCCATTTGCTAAGCAATTCTCTGTGTCTGTTTCCTGCCATCTCTTCTCATCCTCCTCCTCCAATCTTCACCATGATTTGATCCTGGAGACCTCCGACGTAGGAGAGAGGTGTTCTGCCACCAGCGTCACCTCGGTTCCTGGTTTTCAGAGCATCTCGTCTTGTCTCTCCCCTGCGTCTCTCTCCTGTTACGTCATCATCTTGCTGCATGGCTCCCAGGGCCTGGCGGCTCACCGGCACACAGAGCCTGGCAGCCCATGCGCCTTCTATATATATATTTTTTTTTTATTTTTTTATTTTACCAGGAGGTCCCGGGGATTGAACCCAGGTCCCTCCATATGGCAGATGGACGCCCAACCATTTGAGCCACATCCGCCCCCCCTTCCCCCCTTTTTAAGTATATTATTTATTTATTTATTTATTTTTTCCTTTAGATTTTTCATGATGTAGCTTATAAAGCAAAAGACAGAAATGACCTCTTATCTGGAATTGATGAATTTTTAGATCAAGTAACTGTCCTCCCTCCAGGAGAGTGGGATCCTTCCATACGCATAGAGCCACCAAAAAGTGTTCCTTCGCAGGTAAGAACCACAGCATTCCTCTGTGGATTACGTTCCTTTTTAAATTAAAATAAATTTTGAACAGGTTAGAGAGTTTTAGGATTCAAAAATCAAAACTATGTAAAGAACTATGGTCAGAGAAGTTGTACTCCGACCTTATTCTGTTTGCCTTTTACCCTCACGCTCACCTCCTCTGAGTGGCCGTTTGGTTTTTGTTCATCTTTCTCATTTTTATGCAGCTTTAAGGCAATATGAACATATATTTTATCCTCCCCTCCTTACCAAAAGTTAGCATACTATATATACTGTTCTGTACCTTGGTTTCTTTCACATAACAATGTGTTCCAGCGATCTCATCATAAGAAATCATAGAAATATTACTTTTTCTCACAGCTGTGTTGTGTTTCATTTATAGATGTACCGTAGACTTCAGGAAAGAGCTTGTTATTTTCACATTTCCTGAGTTAAATGCCTAATATTTGTTTAGTTTCATTCTTCCATTTTTCCTGATAGAAGTGCTAAATTTTCCTGAACAATGCTTTGGCTATAGCCACATAGATTGTGATTTGTAGTGTTTTCATTCTTGCTTTTTTCTAGGAATTCTATATTTTTGTTTTTTCCTTCCCCTTTAAGGTGTAAGCTAATCTTACTTTTGATATTTTAAAATGCTAATCTTTATACTAATTATAGATGAGTCTTGCTACTCTGTAATATTGGACATATACCATGTAGTTTGATTATAGTTTAGCCAGAGCCTTTGACCCAGGAGAACTCCTGGAATGGCACTTCACTTTGTACATACACACACATGCACTCGTTTAAGCCCAGCAACCTCTGCAGGAAACAAATTAAAAGTGGCCTCCTTTTTCTTCAATTTAGGGGAAGAAGATCCTTTGTTTTGGGAATGGGACTCTTTATTTTATTATAAAATTGAATGGGAAATTGATTTTTGTAAAAACGTTTAGCAAATAACTCTTGTGATACTTCTAAGAGAAGTATTTTAGTTAAAGAGAAATGCCATTTACTTTTTTCCTAAGGCATATTTTTCACTAGTGAATAGGAGCAACGTAAAAATTTCTAGGGGAGAAAGGTCCTTTATTGGAGGATATTTATATTCCTATCACTGAGTAGTAATTTGAAATGGTGTGTATGAATCTATTTCATGGCATATTTGATGTTAAAATATAAGATGCAAAAACTGAATCATAAATTTAAAATATTAATAAAGGCAAATATCAGGCTCTGTTTAAAGTGTAATTTATTTAAAATGGAGTTTTATATTAGGAAGCATTTTTTTTTTTTCTAGGAACACTGATTAGATGTATACTCAATATGCAATATGAGCTCTTATGCTCCCTATAATTAGAGATGCCATCTCAGTTTCGTAAATAAAATTTTATTGAGGTATATCATTCATACTTGAACATACATAAATAATAAGTGTATATGAAAATTTGTGAGTTTACAAAACAAACATGCACATCATCATATAAGGGTCCCATACATCTCCCCACCACAAACACCTTGCATTGTTTTGAAACATTTGTTACAAACTATGAAAGAGCATCATCAAAATATTATTAATAATTTTACCCCATATCTTACATTGGATGTATTTTCCCCCCAATCCACCCAATTATTAACACCCTTTATTAGTAATATATATTTGTTATAATTCAGGAGAAAATGTTCTCATATTTGTTGCTGTTAACCACAGTCCATCACATCATCCACCACTGAATTCTCAGTGTTACACAGTCCTGTGCTTTGTACAGTCCATTCGAAGTGTACACTCAGGGGCTCTCATTTTCATCACAGAGTTGTGCTTTCAAGATATATACTCAATATGACATCTTACATTCCCTATAATTAGAGATGCCATCTCGGTTTTTAAAAACAATTCTGAAAATCTTTTTGTGCAATGCAGGAAAAGAGAAAGATTCCTGTATTTCCCAATGGCTCTGCCCCCACCTCCAGTGAGACTCCTAATGAGGCAGCTCATCACGCTGGGCCTGAGCTACAGAGGACTGGACGGTGGGTACAAATACTGATACCATGCGAGTATCTTTGTGGGCTCAGGGATCGAGTTAATTAAAAGGAAAAAAGGGATAAATACTGTTTTCCCCCCCAAGTATTTGGAACGTAATCTTGTACAGTAGTTTCCATATTTAATAAAAGGGGGAAGGCATTGTTTCATAGGTATATGATGTTAAGGAAAGTTTATATGCACTTAGAAATTTAAAGCATATACTTGGGTTTTGTGTTCTCAGCTTTAATTGAAAATGAAAGTAATGGGCAATATGTTCAGAATATTAACAGTAATATAATATGTAGACTAATTTCCTATTACATTTCTCTGTAAAAGTTAGAGAATTATGGGAAGAGAGATTAAAGCTAATGATTTCTTTTGTGTGCATAGTCTCAGAACCCTTAAATGATCATTATATTATGAGATAATATAAAATTAGATAGAGAAGCATGATTAAACAATGATAATAATCTCTGGAAACCCAGTTAGAAAAATTGTTCAAGAAGTTAACTTTTGGCATAAACAATAGAAATATTTTCAGGTACAAGCATTGCCTTAAAATATTTTGTAGAAGTAGATAAATGTTATGATATTTTCCATAATATAGAAAAGCATGTGGATATTGGTACTATAGTATCTAGTGGTGGCCACTGTAACTAAAGGATCTTGATTCTCAAATCTTTGTTTAAAAAATCAGGCTATCTTATACTGGCACTTTATCAGAGATATATAATACATGGAAATAGATAATAACTGACATACTGAACATAGCCTTTAAGGGAAACTTAAACTCAAAATCCATTTTCTCATATATGAGTCTCTCTGAATATAGTGAGAATAAGACTTTGTCCGTTCACCAAAGGTGCTGGCCTGCTGTAAGATATTGTTTCTTCAAACTTTGCCGTACCCTATTGAGTGGACCGTCTGGGCTGACAAGGGTTGATCACTGGGAAAGCACCAACACAGCCCCCAGTGATCTCACGGTCCCCCGAGAGCCTCATATAAGCCATCTGTTACATAATCCACTCTAGGTTTGATGGTGTAGATTTATTTTCGATGTTATCAGTGGCACCTTTTTCGTTGCAAGCTGATTCCCCTTATTGTCAGATTATTTATAGGCTAACTTCTTCCACTTGTCAATGTATGTTTAGTATTTATTTCAATATTAGCTTGAGGAAAAATATTAAAATGGTAAAACTGAAGCATCCAAAGCATTTGAAAGCTTAAGATGAACGTTTTTGGTCTATTTTCCTGCAGTAGAGATTTGAATGATTATATATTTTATGAGTCACAACAGTTTTTGGAATTACTGATTCAGTCACCATTATTTACTGAGCACCTACTGTGTCACAGGCAATGTTTTTGCTATTAGAGATATGGCAGTGAGCATGAAAAAGTCCCTGTCCCTCTCACAGCTTATATGTTAGTGGAATGTTTCCAAGTTTGATGTTTCCAAAGTCTGATTAAAAAAAAAACTTGAAATGATTGGTTTTAGTGTGCAAATATATGTTTTTATCTACTAACTAAACTTCTTAGTTTTATTAATATACACGGTAGTTTGATGACATGTATAGTAAATTATATATACTGAAATAGTTTTTAGGTTTTTTTCCTAGACAGATGTTTATGTGATTTATGTTGCAAATTATCATTTAATTCACTTCTCAATTCATTTAAGCACAGCGTACTATATTCATATGAAATAGCATTTGGGAAGTTATAATTTGTTTTATAATTGCCTTCCTGGTATTTCTGACGCATGACTTTAAGATTTATAATGTAGAAAATAATTAATATAATTGTTTATGCACATTTTCATGAAAAGGTTGTTAGGTTTCATTTATTTTTATTGAACATTTCCTTGCACATTTGTGTCCAAAATTTTATTTATTCATGAATCATTTGCCTGCAGTCTTTTCGGTATATATTCCATAAAATACAGATGTTTGTGTCTTTTTTAACTTGATCTACTTTTCCTCTGTCATCAGTGGATTATATTAAATGAGTATATCGTCTCCAATTGATACCTTAATATAAATTGGATTTTAATTTTTGTTGACAAAACACTAGGCACCAGCAGTCTTGTGTAGCCCATAGTTTTAGTTTGATCTAGCTAGAATCCTCTAGTGTACAGTTTGACGAGTTTCATCTCACCTATTTAGGCTTTTTGGTGGTTTGATACTTGACATCAAAAGGAAAACACCTTTTTTCTTGAGTGACTTCAAGGATGCATTAAGCCTGCAGTGCCTGGCCTCGATTCTTTTCCTATACTGTGCCTGTATGTCTCCTGTAATCACTTTTGGAGGGCTGCTTGGAGAAGCTACAGAAGGCAGAATAGTGAGTACAAAGATTGGTAGTAGCCAGGCTCTTAGTCTTCAGAGGCAAGAGTATGCGTGAATATACTTTTATTTGAAGAGTCTACCCACGGCATGATTAACCTGTCCCAAAGCAGACTTCCCCCAGAGGTAATTGCTATGGAAAACATGGGGAAGCCATTTGAACAGGAGAAGATGCACAGTTGAGGTAAAAAAAAAAAAATGTTTATCGTGGCTTGCTGGATGAGTGGCTTTGTGAACTGAGTAAAAGGCTTGCATTGTCTTTGTGTGGGGATGGTTGGGAGGAGACCAATTGAACTGATTCTGGTTGGGTCATGGGTGGGGAAATTTATCAGTGGGGGGCTATTTCATCCTGCAAGGCATCATAGGATTAGTGAGAAGCATACGGTTAATATTAGCTCCTCACCTCTGGCTGGTAGGCCTGGACTAGACTGTTTGGAAGAAGAGAACATAACTGTGGAAATGGTGGCTTTTTGAAGTGGTGTTTAATTTTGCTGTTATTAAATCTATGTGAAGGGAGTGGATGTAGCTCAAGTGGTTGAGCACCCGCTTCCCACATACAAGGTCTTGGGTTTGATCCCAGGTTCCTCCTAAAAAACAAACAAACAAATGAAAAAACAACTTGGGGAGCTGGTGTAGCTCAGTGGTTGAGCACCGGCTTCCCACATACATGGTCCAGGGTTTAATCCCCGGCCCTGGTACCTCGAAAAAATAAAATAAAATAAATACAAATTAAAATCTGTGTGAAGGTAGCCAAACCTTTTTATTTGGAAAATATAATTGGAAACTGCATCCTTTGATATGACTAAAATGAGTTTTTATGTTTTTCTTTTCTTGCTAATGTATTGGGAGTTATGGGAAACATGATAACTGAACAGTATGTGCTGCTTTGTAAAATTCCAAAAGGGATTTTTTTGGTATATATGCGTTTTAATGAAATATTAATGAGATGTTTGTAATTCTTAAGTTTTTTAGGTGTATTTTATTTAATCGTATTCTTGGGAGAAAATTCTCTTTTAAAACAAATAAAAGGTTAAAAATTAGCCAAAGCTAAGTAATGATAATCATTCAGCTAAAGTATTCCATGAGCTTCACCTGAAATAAACCTGACAATTGAAATCTTCCAATTTTGAGTTTATTTTCAATTATTTATATTCTTAGAACATTTCCAGACATTTAGTGTACCTTTATTTTTTTCCGTAGTTGTTGTATGGAAGGTACATATTTTTTAATAGGTTTCTTTATGAGCTGTCACAAATTGTATGTGTAACTGCTAATTCTGGTGGAAATGTGTCCTACCTGTTACCGTCATGGAAATGCTGCTTCTTTGCTCTTGGACTGTCACGCACTGCCTGCCACTTCACCCTGCTTCTGAATGCCATGTGCATGTTGCCATAGTATGTTAGGCACACTGGAGGGAGATAGACAAGGGTGAGACTGGAATGTGCCCTCATGTCCCCAAGGATCCTAAACTAGGTGGAAGAGATAAGACAATGCATACATAATTACTAAGCCAAGGTGTGCTGTGCCACATATGAGGGAGATGAACTAAGAGCTGTAGGACTTGAAGTAATAGAAATAGAGAAATCAGGAGTATTATGGAGGAGAGTGATACGGACACGATGTGGTTGTTTTCAGATCCTTTAAAGGCACTTCAGTAGAAACAAATACATTAGAAGGCTGCGTTCCAGAGTGGCGAAGAAGATATATAAAGATCGGGAACCATTCACATATACGTGAGGGTTGGGATTGAGAATAGATGAGGGAAACAAGGGAGCTAATAGATAGGGAGACAAGCAGAGGAAAGTTACCTCCATTTGTAGAATGGGGCAGAATGAGAATGAGGAGGAGAATGACACAGCAGATTAGACACAGGCATAATGAGAATTGCAGAAGAGAAATCAGGATGATAGAATTCTGCAAAAACCATCCAGCGAAGAGGTGTAATATATATGTGGAGGGTAAGTGGTGGGGGTAAGCCTTCAGATGGGGAAAATTGAAACTTCTGCATATGGGGGTGGACTGGGGAAGGCAGTATAATGGGATTCTGATTTCTGTACTAAAAGGTTTCAATTGTGGAAACATAGAAACAGTTCAAAATTTAGAAAAAAAAATTGGTCTGGGATAAAGGAAATCTTTGCTTCTAGTAAAATATGGCAATGGGGGGTGGGGAGTAGAAAGAAGGTCTTCATATAGTGATATCAACTTTTTAAAGCCAAATCGAGAGTGGATCCCTACTATTGTGCCCATTGTTAACATTTCTTTATTCTGCTGTTTGCTTCTCAGTTGTTGGCTCTCTATTTCTGGGTGTCATCTAGATATGTATTTTTTCCTTTGACTTAAGCTTTGCCTAAATTCATTCCTAAATATGCACGTTCTAATTGAACTAAGTATTTTATGAAGATTTAGCGGTGTCTTTTAGGACAAACTGTTGTTTGTCGATGGGCAGGAAAACAAGTTTATCCCATACAGTTAATAAATGTATTATTAATATAGATACTTCTTCATTGTGCCAAAAAACAAAGTTTGTGTATAAATATGATCCCATCGTTATTCTAATAGTTGAATTACACTTTTATTGCCTACTATTATTTTGTAATTTTGATTTTGGAAGATGCTGCTATAGCTGGTGGTGAGAATTGCTACCATTTATTTAAGTGCATTCTGTATGCCAGATCCTATGTCACGTGTTTTTCACAAACACCACTACATAAGTCTGCTGGCTGTCATCACCCCCACTTTAAAATGAGAGAGGCTGGGCTCAGAAAGGTCAAGACAGGACTCTAGCTCAACAGCTAGTAGTAGCTGAGGCAGTCTCCCCAAAGCCCTGCTCTGCACCTTCTGCTGGGCCTTCTCTCAGTTAAGGGGGCGGGGGTGGCCTTCATAGGTGTCATTTCCTTGCCTTTTCCAGTTATGGGCTTCTTCCTTTCTTGATAGTGCATTCCACTTTCAAGTTTGTGGGTGGTAAATTATCCTTCTCTTTTCTTTCTAGTTCCTATCTTTACCATCTAATAACCTAATCGGTCAGAATGTAATGGTGGTGGTGGTATGAAATTAGCGCACTAGCTTGACTTAAAATTTCTTTGATTTCCTGTAGTCATTTTATCTGCTTTAAATGCCAAACTGTAATGACAATAAGATACTTCCTCATTTATGGCTGTTGTGAATTATTTAAAGAGATTTTCATCTATTTGGTTTGTGCTGAGCATTTCAATTTTGTTATCGATTTGTTAAGGTCTATCATTGGATTAATTTCTTTAAAATGTGTGGAAAATTGCTCTTTAGAAATCAATTTTATAAAGATAGGATTGCATGTTAATTTCCTATTTATCTATCTAGTTGATTCTTCTTTGTAACACACCATAGTGAGTGTTTAATATGTTGTCTTTTTTTTTTAATGAGCTATTTCAGGCATACAAATGCATTCAAAATATTATATGAAGAATAATATATACATCTTTGTACCACCCCAGGCTTAAGAAGTAAAATATCTATAGATACGATTTAAATCCATGTGTCTCTCTTCCATTGTATTGCTCCTTCCTTCCCTCCCAATGTATTGACTTTTGAACTAAGTTTGATTGCAAAATGTTTGCTTTTAATATGCAAAAGCACGCAATTTTCCCTTTGTATTTAAAATGTGTTTGTAATTTTGTGTTTAAAATTTAAATTTAAGGCTCAACATGTTGTGTTTGCTTTATATTTATTACTACTTGATTAGTATTTTTATTTTATTTGGTTTTCAGAAGTCTTACATGTATTATGCTAGATAGAGA
Organism: Cabassous unicinctus; assembly: GCA_029593785.1. Taxonomy (NCBI): domain Eukaryota; kingdom Metazoa; phylum Chordata; class Mammalia; order Cingulata; family Chlamyphoridae; genus Cabassous; species Cabassous unicinctus. The sequence goes on from JAQZBX010035818.1 coordinate 8,776, forward strand.
TATTTTGTTTATGATGTATTGCTTTTATTCATTTCTTTTTTCCTTAAACAGAGTGCAATAGAGTCTCTTTTTGGAGCATCATTAACTGGGATTGCCTATTCGTTATTTGCTGGGCAACCTCTAACAATATTGGGGAGCACAGGTCCAGTTCTAGTATTTGAAAAGATTTTATTTAAATTCTGTAGGTAAGTAATAGTACTAGTCATATGTGTTTGCAAATGTATGTACAATTATATACTTTATTTTTATTAAATTTTGTTGAAAGTGCAATGTATATTTAATAGCTAAAGAAGAGGATCTGATCATATGTGTATTATCAGTATTTTGGGGTCTCTGTGTGATCACTCCTCCCCTGACCCTTACCCCAATAATTTAGAAATGAGGAAGATAAAATTGCCCTAATCAACAGATTTGATTATTGATAAGCAAATCAATTGAGGGACAATAAAAATCCTTCCTGCTAGCAAATTCAGCCAGCGAGAAGGTGTTGACCTGAACTGTTTAATAGATGGTATGTTGGTCTTATAAAGGAAGCTTAGAAAGAGGTGGATCGTGAAGGCCCAAGCTGACTTCACCAGTCAAGCCCTGGTTTAACAGAAAGGGAGTTGCAGCATCAGAGTGAGGTGTCAGCTCACAGCGTGGAAAGGAATACAGCGTCCTATAGCTAGAGACTTTAAATTTGACATGGCCAGTGCTTTTCCTTTTATGATTTAAAAGCATCTCTTTTAGCCTGAAACAGCTTGATGCTGTTAAACATTTGATTCATCTTACTCCGCTTATTCTGATTCTTTGCTCACCAAACAAGCTGATTCTGACCAATCTGGCACACTCCGTAGACTGAGAGAGAATGAGTGACCTGAAGTATTTTAGACTCTGTGGTAGTAACTTACCAGTCAACATTTTAAAAAAGAAATCATTTTCTGTGGTAATAATGGTGGTGGAGGAGACTGGTGGTGGTGATGGCAGTGCCGTGGGGGCCTGGGTGCAAAAACTGTCCTGACACACAGGGCATCTAGGTTGTCAGACAGTCAGATTGAATTAGTCTTTCCTTTAGACTGCGGGTCTGTCATTCCTCCTCAGAACTGATTTATAAAGTTTTTGAGATATTTCCTGCATAGGAGATAAATCTTTTATATAAATATACTACAGTGTACTATAACTGACCAGTCTGTTAATAAGACACTAGTCTTCAGTTGAAGCCAAAAAAGCATACAGAGCTTTCTTGAGTTTTTGGGAATCTTATATTTTTATGCTGATATTACTGCTTGTATAAAATTGCTGAGTACAAATACTATTCTGCGTCTATCTGTTAATCATGTCCACATTTTTTTCTTTCTAAACAGAGATTATCACCTTTCCTATCTGTCTTTACGAACCAGTATTGGTCTGTGGACTTCCTTCTTGTGCATTGTTTTAGTTGCAACAGATGCAAGCAGCCTTGTGTGTTATATTACTCGATTTACAGAGGAGGCTTTTGCAGCTCTCATTTGCATCATATTCATCTATGAGGCTTTGGAGAAGCTCTTTCATTTAGGAGAAATATATGCGTTTAATATGCACAGTAACCTAGATGAACTGACCTCCTACTCGTAAGTGTTTCTGTTTATTTCTATTACTTAATATTAAAATACATGTTTGTAGAGATGTCTGAGTCTAAGAAATGATTTTTGTAATGTGATGATGACTATATAACTGTAACTCCTACCTAACTAGCCATTTGGGAATTGACTTGTTTTGGATGAGATTTTTCCAAAGCACTGAATGGACATACATAAAGTTGATCAAATTTTTATTCATTGAAATACCTTATTCATGTGTATATATATTTAGTGTTCTGTTTGAAGTAGATAGGCCAATTTAAATTTGATCGTTTGGCAACTAACCCACCATATTTGAACCAGGCAATTATATTGGATCTGTATTTTTTAACCAAATTCTAGATGTATAGTAGGATGTAGGATATAATATTATTGAAAAGTAGAATTTCAATATATGCTGTTTTCTGGAGCATTTTCTTTGTGGTAAGAAAAGCATGAAATGAAAATCTCTTTAAATTCTAGAATAAAATAGGATTTTAAAAGTCATGTATACATAGAAAAAAAATGGTTGGCAATATATTCAATCAAAGATAAAATAGGCTATTAAAATTATACATCTCTAAGTAGGTTTTTGCTATCTTTAGCAATCATGCGTGATGTAAATGTGGCACTGTATTTTATCAACTTAACTGGAGAAATGACTGGTTACCAAAAGACAAACAGGATACAACTTCCCTCCTCCTACCCACCACCTAAGCCCCAGATCCTGAAATTCTCCCCCTTCCTCTATATCTCTCCTCCTTCCCCTCTCCTATAGCTCCTTTGCCTTCCTTCCGTACTGTCAACTTTGATGGACAGAATAGGGAGGTATTTGAAAATTCCTATACAATAATGACTTATTTGAAAATATTAGTGACACTTTGATGTCAAATCTGTTATGTACTATCTTCTTACTCTTAAACTTTTATTATTATTTTTTTAATCTTATTTTTTGTCTTCTCTCTTTCCCGGCCCTTCTCTCCTTTGATCTTTATGAAGCCTGACATTCATTGCTAGTGCCAGCCAGTTAGAACAATGTTTCTTCCTGGTTAATTAACTGAATAATTATATTGTGAACATCATTCATTTAGCTAAAATACATTGAACACCTATAGGCATTGTGTTTGGAGTATTACATAATTCATGTCATTAGTGTTACTTAAGTCAAATCATAGCCCCTTTTTGTGTATAAAGAAAGTAAGACTCTTGGAGGTTAAAACCTTCCTTAGGTCAAACAGCTTGTGGCAGTTCGAGATTATTTATGAACTCCAAAAAAGAGAAGGATTATGCTTGTAAACTGGTCTGTTCCTCTGGGTGTGACACCCTTTGATTGTATTAAACTTAATTAAGTTTACTTGATTAAATCAATTTAGGGCTTTTGATCTGGCCACATCAGTAGGGCGCCCCCTTGGTGGGCTGATATAAATGGACATCACTCAAGAAGACATGGAAGAGGAGAGAACTTGGTTCTTTCAGTCCTGCCACGTGATAGAAAGGAGAAGGCTCAAACAGCTAAAGCCCCGGGGAAGAGAGATGAGCCCTATGCTAGCCTACAGCTGAGATGGGAAGAAGCTGGGCCCACAGAGCCTTAACTTAAGAGGAAGAAGGAAGGATACACCAGGCAGAAATCGCCCGCCATCTTGCTTCACCACGTGGCAACAGACTTTGGTGAGAAAGCAGCCTTGAGTTGGATTCTTTAGGGCCTGTAACTGTAAACTTTTACCCCAAATACCCTTTATAAAAGCCAACAGATTTCTGGTACTTTGCCTCAGCACCTGTTTGGTCGATTAATACAGAATTTGGTAATGAGAAGTGGGGTCGTGCTTTTGCAATGACCAAAAATGCTGGAATGGTTTTATAAATGGGTAAGGGGTATTTTTTGGAGGAATTGTGAGATGCTAGGAAATGTGAGGACTAGATTGCTTTGAAGAGACTGTTGGTAGGAATATGGCCGCTAAAGAGACTCTTGGTAAGGCCTTAAAAGTAAATGATGAAACTATTACTGGAAACTGGAGGAAAGGTTATCCGTGTTTTAAAGTTGTAGAGAACTTAGCAAGATTGACTCCTGATGTTATATGGAAGGCAGAATTTGAAAATGACAGGGTTGGACATTTAGCTGAGGAGCTTTCCAAAGTAAATTTTGAAAATGCAGCTTGGCTTCTCCTTGCAGCTTATTGCAAAATATTAGAGGAAAGAGATAAGCTGAGAACTGAATTGTTGGGCCCAAAGGAACCAGAAACTGATTTCAGAAATTCCAAGCTTCTGGAAACCAAGCAGCCCCAGACGATAGTGCCACATTTGAGGAATTAACTAAACTTGGATCTTACAAGTCAGGATTGAAAATGCACTTATCCAGGAAAGACTTCTGGAAAGTCTTACTGTCTGATGGCTTGGGCCCCTGCTTCCTGCATGCTATACCAAACAAGCTTTTTGTGAGAGCTATATGAACAAAACCACTGTCAGCCTGGACTAAAAGGGACATGGAGGGAGAGATGGGAGGGAAAATGGCATTCAGAGGAAAACCATGGAAGCTGAGGTCTGTAATTAAGACATCTCCTTGGGCCAAGAGAGGGACCCCACTCATGTGTATGGAGAGGGTAAGTTTGCCTCATCATTTGAAGAGGATGACTGTTCCAGCCCACTGTTAGGGAGAGTATTGCTGCCCCAGGATACAGAGAGGGTTGGGGAGAGTGAGGTTGCCACCGCAGTGCTCTGAGAGGGGTGGGCCTGTTCCCCATGCGTTGGGGAGTGTGAGGTTGATACCCCATTCCCCAAGAGGGGTGGGCCTGTTCCCCATAGATTAGGGAGCGCTAGGTTGCCAACTCACTGTTCTGAGAGGGTTGAGCCTGTATGCTAGAGATTCGGGAGAATGTTGCCACTACCTCATTGTACTTAGGGGGTTGAGACTGTACCCCAGAGATTGGGGAAAGTGTGACCATCACCCCAGTGTTAATGGACGGTGAGGTCTGGAGCTCGGTCGCCACCCAGATGCTTGATGAGGGTGGAACCAAGAAAATGGCTGTTGGGCAAGCCTGTGGAAAGAGTGGGACCTGGTGAAGCCCCAAGGAGAAGAAGAAGCCATCGTCTTAGGAATGACTCTCAGACTTTGAAATCTAATGAAGTATGCCCCGCATGTTTTCAGAACTGTTGGGTACCTGTGACTCGTATTTCCCTCCCAAATTCTCCTTATGATATTGCAAATGTTCATCCTATGTCTACCTCTCTGTATATTGGAAGCAGATAACTTGTTTTATAAGTTTCGCAGTTCTACAGCAGAGGGAACTTTGCCCCCATACTGTATTTCTGTAAACTGATTGTGATATGATTTTGTACTTAGCATTGTTACTGATTTTAGTTTTTTTTAATAATATTGTAATATCTTTTTTTGAGATTCAGAGAGTGGGGTGTGGCAGTTTGAGATTTATTTATGAACCCCAAAAAAGAGAAGGGTTATGTTTGTAAACTGGTCTGTTCCTCTGGGTGTGATACCTTTTGATTGTATTAAATTCAAAAGTTTTAAATTTACTTGATTAAATCAGTTTAGGGCTTTTGGTTCAACCACGTCAGTAGGGCATGACTATCAGGGTTAAGTCCCCACTCCCCCTTTGTGGGCTGATATAAATGGACACTCACTCCAGAAGACACACAGAAGAAGACACGGAAGAGGAGAGAACTTGGTCATTTCAGTCCTGCCATGTGACAGATAGGAGAAGCCGCGAACAGCTAAAGCACCGGGAAGAGAGACGAACCCTATGCCAGCCTATAGCTGAGATCAGAAGAAGCTGGACCCACAGAGCCTTAAGAGGAAGAAGGAAGGAGAGACCAGGCAGAGATTGCCCACAATCTTGCTTCAATATGTAGCAACAGACTTTGGTGAGAAAGCAGCCTTGAGTTGGACTCTTTAAGGCCTTGAAACTGTAAACTTTTACCCCAAATAAATACCCTTTATAAAAGCCAACAGATTTCTGGTACTTTGCATCAGCATCCCTTTGGCTGACTAATACACAGCTCTTAAATTATAAAGCTTGTCTTTTGATTCCAAAGCCCATCCTTTTACTTTTTCGTAAATCTCTCATAATCGAACTGGGAATATTCTTATGTTTGTTCCTTCTTTTCATTTTTTAAAATCCACATTTAGAGGTTTCTTTGCTTATGTGTGTGTTTCAAGCTTTTCTAGGCATTGGAGATAGTTACATATATGAACTGAACTCTGCCATCTCCCTATGACTCTCCTAGTCTTGTCCTGACTAAAACACAATGTTTTATTATTTCTTTAAGAATGAGTCTTAAGGTCAATAAAGATTGAGCGTGAGTTGGTAGAGCTTGTCAAAGTACAAAACCTTAGCAGGAATGTAGCTTATTGGGACTCCGTGCTCGTCGTCCTAGGGCTTGGGAGGCAGGCAGCTGCTAAGGAGACTAAGTAAGTAAAATTTAGTGGGGACTAACCTTGCTAAACATGGTGGTATCTTCTCCAAGTCGTAAAGAAATATTACGTCCCCAAGAGAGGTTTCTCATTAGTTTCATTAAGTAAACATGTTATTGACGTTTTTATTACTTATGTTTTATTGTGTATAACCCAAATCCTATTCCATTCTGTTGTTTCTGGTGTGTTTTTACTTTCTAGTCTCCATGCTTTGCAACATGGAAAAAAAGTTAAAAAGTTAAAAGCATTTTGTAACCAATTTAATAAAACGTGAACATGAAATGGCAGGATCCTTAAAAGTTTATCTTATTCTGATTTCTCAGATGTGTATGTACTGAACCTCCCAACCCTAGCAATGAAACTCTGGAGCTGTGGAAGGGAAAGAATAAAACAGCTCACGATATTTCCTGGGAAAATCTTACAGTTTCTGTGAGTATATTACAAAATAAAGGATTTTTCAAATAATATAATAACCTGTTCTTTAGCTTTTTCTGATTAGACTTACATTTTCTTCTTGATCCATGGATTTAGTATGTTTTCAAAATGTAGAGCTATGTCCAAATAGTAGTTAACATTTCTTTATCTATCATGGCCTAAAAAGTGTAGACTGAAAAGAAAGAAGCTGGTAAGGGAGATAGTGATGGGTTATTTGACTTCCAAGATGTAAGTATTAAAAAGATGTGACCACACCTCTGTTTCAGACTGTTCAGTAGTACTTTGGTTGGATTTTACAGTTTCCACAGCCAGTATCCACTTGTCCTGCCTTCTACTTATCGGTTCATCTGCTCCACAGACAATGTTTAGAGGATCATAGGAGTTGCTCTGATGCCCTGAATGTCTCAGTTGAACCTTGTCTGCTTAACTTGTAGAAACTGATCTGACTCAAGCACTAAGGGAAGAGAAAGGGGAAAAGACAAAAGCATGTAATGAGCACACCTATTGTGTACTGCTTAGTATTATGGGTGCTTTTATTCTGTAGGAAAGGGTTGTCCTGGACGTAGACCATCCGTGCTTGGGACACTCCCTAGGTTGGAAGTTCAGAATTAAGATGTAAGGTGATGTTAGCAGTATCAGAATTAGAATTCAGATCCCCTGAGCATCTCTGGTGCTTTTTATAAGGTCATTCCTTTCTTACTAAAGATAATAGCTCCTGGGACCAGATGTAGCTCAAGTGGTTGAGCCCCTGCTTGCCATGTACAAGAGCCTGGGTTCATTCCCCAGTACTTCCTAAAAACAAAAAAAGCAAGGAAACAAATGAAAAAACTGACTCTTACTGTGGAGCGGATGTAGCTCAGTGGTTGAACACTTGCTTCCCACGTACGAGGTTCTGGGGTCATTCCCTGGTACCTCCTTAATAAAGAAGTTAGCTCCTAACTATTTAATTTGAAGATATCTGCTGAAATTTTATCCCACTGGTAATTTAAGACTGTGTTGTCCAATATAGTAGCCACTAGCCACATGTAAATAAAAGTAATTAAAAGTTGAGCTTCTCAGTCATACTAGCTACATTTCATGTACTCAATCACCTCATGTGTTTACTGGCTGCTGTACTGGACAGTGTAGATATATAACATCCCATCATCTCAGAAAGTTCTGTGCAATAGTGCTGATTTTGAAGCATTATATGTGGTAATCAACTTAGATTTGTGACTTCCTATTAATTTCATATTTAAAAAAGTTGTTTTTGTTTTGAAAGAGATACTGCTGATAGTGTTCCAATGAAAGTGACTTTTAAAAACAATTCATCTCATGATGTGTACGATGTCTTGATATTAAAGATACAGATCTTTTCAGTGCATCTCCTTGATATCCAAAACAATTGTCCTAGATGTTTGTTGTTATTGTTGTTTTTGTAGTGGTGTTTTTTCTTTCCATGGCCCATGTTCTAAATTTGTAGGTTAACTAATCCCAGAACATGGAAATTGAAAATAATGGGACCTTTAACTGTTTTTTTTTTTTTGTTTGGTGATCCTGAGTTGTTATTTTGCTAAAATGAGCCTAACTAGGATGTAAAGTAAGAAAAAGTACATGGACTTTAATGGCATGTACTTTTGTTTGTCTCTGGTTACAGTTGAGCTATTTTTCTCCCAAAAGGAAAATCAAGTCAACAGATTTCTGTAATTGCATTATATCGTACAGTATTACTGATAATTTTTGCTTTTATTAATGGAAATATTATTAAATGGTCATTTTACTGTTTATGGTCCCATGCTTTAATCCCAAGGCCTTGAGTCAAGTCAGAAAACCCAGTACCACGGTTTTTAGTAGTAATTTGAATTTAGTATTGTAGCCATTTCTTATTCAGCTTTGTAAAAAGGCATAGTAATTTCCTGTCTGCTACTTTTTTTGTTAAACTACTTGTATAAAAGTAAAGGGAAGAAAATAATTTTTTGGACCAGTAGGAATGTAGAAAATAAAGAGAATTTAATACTCCTGCTGAACTTTTCACTAAAGGTAACGCAGAGTCTGAAAGAAAGGCGTGTGTGAAGTCATTTGGCAAAATACCGTGTCACCGATTTGACCCTTTTTTTACAAATCATAACATTTCTGAACTCGGGATACGTCTTAAACTTGGTGGTGTGTCATAACTGACTTGACAGTGTTTTTTTCTTTCTAAGCGAAACTTAAAATAATGGTGTGCTAACTTACAATCAGTAGCACCTTTAATTCAGTGAAGCTCGTTAGTAATTTATTAGATATTTGAGCATCCCTTCCATCCTCTCCTTTTTTTTTTTTCCTTTTTTCCAGGAATGTAAAACCTTTCATGGTGTATTTGTAGGATCAGCTTGTAGTCTCCATGGACCTTATATTCCAGATGTGCTTTTTTGGTGTGTCATTTTATTTTTCACAACATTTTTTCTGTCTTCATTCCTCAAGCAATTTAAGACCAAGCGTTATTTTCCTACCAAGGTAATTGAGATATAAATTTGGAGTTCTGGTAATATTCATGTTTAGTTTATTTTAAAACAGTAGTATATAGTTTTTTTTTTTTTTTCAGTTTATCTCATGATGCCAAATAGTTAAAAAGAAATTATTCATAGTGGAAGATGTATGATATATTATGTGTCTGAGTTCCCAGTAAGAAAATGTTAGAGATAATATGTTAGTTATGGAATGTTTCTTATCATTTGGGAAAGAAATAGAAATAATTGTATTTCACTGATATACTTCACTAATTAAAAACTCCATACTTTCTAGTGGCATGTTTTATTTGTGTAAGACAGGAGATATTTAGAAAGGGCACATAGTACTTCTATGTTTATATTAACATAGTCCCTTTAACATAGGTGCGGTCGACAATCAGTGACTTTGCTGTATTTCTCACCATAGTAATAATGGTTGCAATTGACTACCTTGTAGGAGTTCCATCTCCTAAACTCCATGTTCCTGAAAAATTTGAGGTAAGTCTGAGAACACATGGCTGTTTGGGAATACAATACTACTTTAAAGTGAGATGCAGCCTCCTAAGTAGTTATTTTTAAAAATACGTAGAGTCTCTTTGAACAATGGAGAAATTTTACATACATATATACACATAACACATGAGTGCCTTTCTCAATATATACTGTAAACACATACATACACATACCTATATATATCTCTCATATTTATTAAAAATTACAAGTTGAAAAGGGACAAGTGCTGTTTAGTAAGTAAGCAGAAAGGTCTCAAAGCTGGTCTGTCAGGGAGAGTGAATGAAAATATCCATGGTGAGTAGTTGGGAGCCATTTCAAAAATATGGCCCTGCTTTCATAGCTGGAGTTCTTGAAATACTTCCCAGCGGAAAGAAATACCCTTTATTTTCCCTTCTAAATGGAAAGTCGTAGCTTTTGAATAGTTCCCGTTGTGAAATTTTCTTGTAAGTAAAGTGTGTGTGTGTGTGTATACATATATATATATGTGTGTGTTTTGTTTTGTATTTTCAGTTTTTCTATCTTTGTTCCTCCCCACCCCTACCCCCACCGCTTGTGATTGATTGTATGGCAGAAGGGAAAGCTCATTTTGAGTTGTGTAACTGCTTAGATATTTAAATTTAACAAATTATATGACTTCTTTTAGAAGCAGAGGTTTAAAGGGGATCAGAAATAAAGAATATAGTGATAATTTTAGTCTGTTTTATTTTTCATTGGGGTAGAAAAATAACATTTTTAAAACTAGTCGTCTTCAAAATAAGGTATGTGTAGAAAATAATTCACCAAAAATATTTTGATTTTTTTAAAATCAAGTAACAAGAAAGGTTAGACTTTATAATATTTACTCTATGAATTTTACTATATAGATAGCCAGTAAATGAGTGGAGCCATTGGGTATGTGTGATCATATTTTTTTCCCCCTTTGCTGCTAACGGTGTAATAAAAAATGTTTTGGAGACCATTATTGATTTTAAAAGCATAGCTATTGAGCCACTAAAGATTTTAGGCCAGTAAGAGATGACTAGTTTATGAAAGTCATTATATATTTACCAAGTCTTATGAAAGCATATAAATAAATGAGACTGTAAGTTTATATGCATTCAAATTATTGATATAATTTTCTATAATCCTGGCTGAAGTCCCTTATTTTTATTCCTAAATATATCTTTGTTATTCATTTATTGCTCTATTTCCAGTAGCAAATTGATTTTGAGGGGCATAAAATACACTTGAAGGGAAAAATGAAGGAACAGTTTATGCATATGTGCATTGTGTAGCTAAAACACATTTTTATTTATATGCATATTGCTTATGTAACAGTTGAATATATCAGTGGAAGAATGGAGTACCAGAACCCTTTTGTATTGATAATGTCTTCATGGAGATAAAACAAGCTTAACAGGAGTTCTAGGAAATGGAGATAAAACAAGCTCAACAGGAGTTCTAGGAAATGAAAACATCTATTTAGGTTTAAGCACATCCAGTAACCTCAAAGGTTTACTAAACTCTCTTAGGATCTTTTAAAATTTTTTGCTATAGATTAAATCTTATATTACGGCATGGCTTGTGAGTATTAGTATCTGATCAAGTGCCAGATTTGTGTCAGTGAATGATTTAGAAAGTGTCCTGAGGCCCAGTTTTGATTTATCACTGATCCTGCCTGGACCGTCAGTCTGCAGGATCTCTAAAGCAGTTTTGTTTAGGAGTTGATCTGGTAGGTAGATTGATTTCAGTGTATATTGAGGATGTAGGAGCATATTGTAATGACACCCAGTATCAGTTACCTATTTCTGCATAACACACCCAGAACGTAGTGCCTTTCTACAGTAGCCCGTATCTGTTCTCAGTTCTTTGACAGTTAGGGCTGGGCTTAGCTGGGTAGTGGTCTGGTTTCTCGGTCTCATCTGGAGTCTTTCATGTGGCTACATTCATCTGCTGGCTGGATGGGGGGCAGTGCTGCCTCCTCCACCCTTCTGAGGTTTCAGCTCAGATGGTAGTAACAGCTGGGAGGTTGCCCTCCTGCCTTCTCTTCCGCATGGTGTCTCCTCCTCAGGAAAGCTACTTCAGGCTTATTCACAGCATGGCCTCAGGGTTCAGAAGGTTGAAGCAAAAGCTCCATGATCTCTTGTGTTTGAGGCTCAGAAATCACACACTGTAGGCTTTGGCCCCATTCTTGGGGTTCAGGTAAGTCATAGGGTCACCCTAAGTTCAAAGGCAATAGAGCCCCCTTCTGGCTGGAAGGCATGGCTAAGTCACATTGCAAAGGCATCTCTCTAGGGATGAGAAGGACTGCTTTGGCTATCTTTGCAAATAATTCACCACACATGCCAATGTTTAATCCAGTTTTGCATGATCACCTGGCATTTCTTGGAGTTGACCCAGTCAATTGTGGAAATTATGTGCAATAAAGAAAAGAAACTTTTTTCTTATCTTTAATTTTTTAACAGCCTACTTATGCAAATAGGGGCTGGATAATAAGCCCATTGGGAGAAAATCCTTGGTGGACCTTATTAATAGCTGCTATTCCAGCTCTGCTTTGTACCATTCTCATCTTTATGGATCAACAAATTACAGCTGTAATCATAAACAGAAAGGAACACAAATTGAAGGTATTTTTTAAAAATTTATTTTGCCTCTCTCATTGCAATTTTTTCAAGTTTGAGGTGTTTTCATATCACCTAGTATTAGAGTATATTAAGATGAAAATTAGATTCTTCCCTCTTTATTAATGGTATAGAGTTTTAACCTAAAAGAATGGTTTAGACTTAGAAATGTTCGTGTTCCTTTACTTTTCAGAAAGGAGCTGGCTATCACCTTGATTTGCTCATGGTTGGTGTGATGCTGGGAGTGTGCTCTGTCATGGGACTTCCATGGTTTGTGGCCGCAACAGTGCTGTCAATTAGTCATGTCAACAGCTTAAAAGTTGAATCTGAATGTTCTGCTCCAGGGGAACAACCCAAGTTTTTGGGAATTCGTGAACAGCGAGTTACAGGGCTTATGATTTTTATTCTAATGGGCCTCTCTGTGTTCATGACTTCAGTACTAAAGGTAAAATCTCTTTTTTTAAAAAAATCATTTTAGTAAACTTTGTCCTTAATTGTATGAAAATGAAACATTAAAATTAATATCTAAAATTAGCTTCATTTCCTAGAATGTACTTGGGAAATAATATTTTGATATAGGTTGTAGTATAGTGGATGTTTTAGTCGTGGATGTATTTTCTATTTTTAAAAATAATATATGAGGATGGTATCAAAGACTGCATATAGTATTGGAAGGAGATATCCATGGCTTAGTACTTACGGTCTGAAAGGAGGATATACCCTGAGGATTCTGTAGGCATATTAGAGGAAGTGCTATTGAAAGATAAATGAAACTTAGTTATTTGACCAAAATATAAAAAATAATCTTGCTCTTAATTAAATTAATTCATTCTTCCCGATATATTGAGTGAAACAACAGTAGTAAACACTCAGAAAAAACAAAAACAGCTAATGTTATCAATGAAGCATATAAGAAATCATAGTTTATATTAAATATCTTTTAGTAACATCTGCCTTTTACTAAAAATGAAAGTTCTAAAATTAAAAGTTAGTCTTCCAATTTTCCTTCACTTTCCAAACTAACTCTTCAGAGGTAAGCTCTTTTTACTTTTTTTTTTTCTTTTCCAACTAATTCTGGTGGTTACCACCATTATAGCTTTAAATACATTTATAAGTTTATTTTTCTTTTTATTCTCTTCAGACCAGATCTCTCCACCTAAGGCATTGCTTCTTAAAGTGTGTTCTGAGGACCCCTGGGGCTCCCTGCCAGATCTTTCCCTTTCAAGTTCATAACTGCAAGACTGGATTTTCTTTAATATAATTAAAACAACATATTACAGTAGATTGAATGAAAAATCGGATATGAGAACCCAACATGCCCTGTTTCTCATTAAATTTCATCTTGGTTTGTAAATTATAGTTTTTCATAAAAATATGTCCATATATGAACTTATAATGGGTTAATTATTATTTTAAAATGAGTTAATAAGTATTTTAAAATGTTCTCTTAATTTCTCAGTATGGTGAATATATATATATATATGTATGTGTGTGTGTGTGTGTATATACATATATATATATGACCTACATAAAAATTTTGAGGGGTCTCTCAGTATTTTTTTTTTTTTTTTAGGGGGTACAGGGGCTTGAACCCAGGACCTTGTACATGGGAAGCAGGCGTTCAACCACTTGAGCTACCTCTGCTCTCTTCTCAGTATTTTTTAAGAGTGGCAAGGAGTCCTGAGACTAAAACGTTTTGAAAGACTCTGACTTAAGGTTATGCCTTTTATGAGGAGTCTTAGCGTACTTAAGTATTGTCTATCTTCCCTCTCCCTTCCATCCTCTGCCTTTCATTGGCTGTATTTTTAGTTTTATTATTATTGTTAAAATTACTGACATTTACATTCTGTTCTGTAGTTATAATTAAGCCTTCCATGCTTCTTTCTGTAAGAAGAATTTAATGTAAACCTTGTGGTAACACACAGAGTATTATGATAGAAATATTCACTGAGGCCTACGTGGAGACAGAAGAATATTTTCACTAAGCGCCTGCTGCTTCAAGAGTAACAGTGCAAGCCTCAAGACCAAATAAATTCTTAATATTTAACTCGTCTTACGTTTAGAAAATTGTATGTGCAGATCATACTTTTTCTTGAATTCCTTTTTTGTACTGCTAAAGGAATTTCTTCAGTGATTTTTTTTTTCCATCTGTGGTCACATAGGTGGTAAATGTCCAGCGTTCTCACATGTTTAAATATGTCTTTATTTACCCTCACATTTGAATGGTAGATAGATATAGATTTCAAGGTTTGAAAGAACTTTCTTGTGGGCCTTCAGGTCACAGTTGCAATGTTTTCTAGAAATCAGTGTTTCTAATGAGAATTCTGATACCTATTTTGTTTTGGCACGTTTGGAGACATTTCTTTTTCCTTTCTTAAACCTACCTCAGTTTTTGTTTTTTCTTCTGTGTTATGAAATTTTTCTGGGATATTTAGGTAGATACATAAATAGTGACTTTCCATTAACCCTGCTTGTCTCTCTGTGGGACGTTTTACTCTGGAAGCATGTGTCTTCAGCTGTGGGAATTACCTTCCATTGTTTGTTCATCCTCTCCTCTATTGCTTGTTCGGTATTTCTTCAACTTAAATCAGATAGCTATCAGACCTTCTGGATCTGTTCTGACCTTGTTCTCCCCCAGTCTCTCTCAGTATTAAGGAAATGTCCCAGAGATAACTCTGCATACCTCAACCCCCATACCCAGAGGCACCAATTTTAACATTTTGCTACATTAATCATATCATTCTGTCTGTCTGTATATCTGTCAATCCATTTTATGAACACTTGAGTTGTTTACATCGTATTTCCTAAGAATAAGCATATTATGTAATCACCTTCATGCAGTTATCAAGTTGAAGAAATTTAACGTTGTTGTACATTTTACAGTCTATATTCCAATTCCAATTGTTTCATATGTCCCAATAATGTCCTTTTGGGCTTTTTTTCCTCCCTTGTTTGATTCCATCCAGGATCATGTGTTGCATTTAATCGTTATCTCCTTAGATGCCTTTTTATATACATATAGCAAATTGTGCAAATGTATATACAACATAAAGTTTCCCATCACAACCTCTCCCCATGTGTACCATTCAACAGAAATAATCGCATTCACAATGTTGTGTTAATGTCTTCGCTTTCCATTACTAAAACTTTCCCATCTCCTCATAGAGAAACCCTACACCCATTATGGATTAAACTCTCCCCCCCCCACCCCACCTCCAACCTGTACTCTAATTTCTGTCTCTGTGAGCTTGCATATTCTCCAGTATTTTCTATGTAGACACCATGGGGCTTAAATTTAACATCCTAAATCTATAACAATCTCATTTACTTGGATGCCAACATTTTATGTGTTTGCCTTTTAAATCGTGTAGGAAGTAAAAATTGGAGTTACAAACCAAAAAACCCAATAGTATTGGCATTTATAATTATCCATGTCCTTACTTTTATTGTAGATCTTTATTTCTTCATGTGCCTTCAGTCTGTTGTCTGTTGTTCTCTCCTTTCAATCTGTAGTGCTCTCTTTAGCATCTCTTGTAGAACTGATCTAATGGTGACAAACTCCCTTAGCCTTTGTTTATCTGGGAATGTTTTAATCTCTCCCTTACTTTTGAAAGACAGCTTTGCTAGATATA
>JAQZBX010035819.1:0-24432 GCA_029593785.1 Cabassous unicinctus
AGACATCTGTTTCTCCTTTCAGTTTTCCCAGTGTGTGTTTCGTATGTTTTAGGGCAACCTTGTTGTCTGCATATATATTCATTATTGTTACTTTTTTCTTGATGTATTGTTCCTTTTCTTAATATATAATGTTCCTTTTCATCTCTTGTAACAGTTTTGTAGTTAACGTCTATTTTGTCCAATATTTTGTCCAGCCCTTTTAAAATTATTGTTTGCATGGAATATCATTTTTGGGGAGTTTGCAAGGTTGTAAACAGTTTATTAAGACGAGAAAAGAGATAAATACACACTCTAGATATTGGTAGGCTCCAGCGTGAGTCACGCATTTAGGGCCCTATGGTAGTTCTTTTTAAGACCATTTTTCCTCCCCTTTACTAATGTTAGGGATGGACCCGAGCTATTTGTTGTTCTGATTGGTTGCCTTATGTACCCACCTATTGTTCTCAGGGGACCATTGAGAAGGACTTTGGTAGTAGTGATCCAGGGCTTCACCTAGACCCTTGGAGATTTCCAAATGGGACCTCATGGCCATCTCTTTTGGGTTACTATTTGAGAGGAATATATTTTTCCTACTTTTTACTTTCAGTCTTTTTGTGTCATTGCATGCATGGTGAATTTCTTGCAGACATCATATGGATGGCCATTTGTTTGTTTGTTTTTAATCCATTCTGCCATGCTTTCTTTTGATTGGGGTGTTCAATCCATTATCATTCAACATTATACTGTAAAGGCATTACTTAATTCATCCATTACATCTCTTGGGTTTCCATTGATCTATCTTCATATTAACTGTCTTTTTACTCTTTTTGTTACCCTTACTAAGATTTTCAATATTATTATTATAATAATAAAATAATTATAGTTATCTAATAATCTGATGCTCTACACATTTCTCCTGGACACTCTCCTCTTTTCTTTCAGGCTGCAGCACTCCCTTTAGTATCTCTTGTAAATCCAATCTCGTGACATACTCTTTTAGATTTTTTTTATCTCAGATTTGAAAGACAATTTTGCTAGATAAAGACTTATTGGCTAGAAGTTTTTCTATTTCAGAATTTTAATATGTAATTCCACAGCCTTATCACCACCATGGTTTAACATACTAGTATTTGATGAAATGTCTTTTCTTGCTGCTTTCAGAATTCTTGCTTTATCTCTAGCATTTGACATTCTGAATAGGAGGTATCTCATAATAGATATATTAAGATATATTCTGTTTGGGGTGCATTTTCCTTCTTTGATATTGACATTTATGATTTTCCTATGGTTTGGGAAATTTTGTGTCAATATTTCCACAAATATAATTTCCTTGCCTTTTCCTTCTCTTCTTCTGGGACACCTATAACACATATGTTTGTGTGTTTCACATTGTCATTCAATTCGCTGAGACCATTTTTCATATTTTCAATTCTTTTCTGTTTCTGTTCAACTGTCTTTTCAAAATCAGCTCTTCTGTTCTCCAACTCTCTTTTTCTGTTCTTATTCTATACAATGTGCTATTATATGTCTCCATTGTATTTTTAATCTCTTCCCTTTGTGACTTGACACATATTCTATGTTGGAGAAAAATGAATGAGCACATGAGAAAAATGTACATCCTGCTGTTTGAGGATACAATGTTCTATATATATGTATGAGGTCTAGATTATTCATCATATTTTTCAAGTACTGTTTCCTTATTGATCCTTTGTCCAGTTGTTCTATTCAAAGATGAGAGTGTTGTATTGTAGAAACGTAAGGGCTCTTATTTTCTTTTTAAACTTTCAAATTCTCCTTTATGTTTAAATTCAATTTAATTGAATTTAAATACCCAGCACGTATCACTTTTTATCTAGTTGTTCCTTGTTGCCCTAAGATTATTCTGTGCCTTTAATTATCAGGTGATGTTGCTCATGTTTGAGTATGGTTGAGGCTGAGTTTGAGAACCTACTTGGGGATGAAACTCTTGCACAGCTCCCTCCTCTGAGATCTGAGTTCTCTAATCATATGTCACTCCCTGTGTTGGACCCATCCCCCCAGGTGGGCAGGGAACTCTACCTCCTCTGCCTTGAGAGAGAATGATCAGATAAATCTTTGTTCCTCTCTTTGCTGTGGCACCTTTGAGAGGAGAATGCAGCAATTATTCTAGGTGGTCAGATTAATTCTGCTTGCCCTGCTCTAAAAACAGTGTGCACTTTCTCCCCATCCAGGGCAGCCAGGTGTTCAGTAGCTCTTCAAGGTGGGCAGAGTGAAGCTGACCTCACTGGCCCTCAAGAAAGTGTGCATTTCCCCTTCTTCCATGGTTATTTGTGGCCCACCTGAATCTCACAGCTCTGCCCTGAGAAAGTGATCAAACTGCACCAAATTTCCAATTCTGCTAGGTGTGAGGGGTTAAACAGTGGCTTCCCAAACTGGGTGTGCTGGATCTGATACTTAACATTTGAGAGACCAGGGGGTTTTTCAGTCACCACTGCTTCTTTTCTTGCAGGGGTCAATACCAAACAAATGCTTTACCTTCTTTGTGGTTTGAGCAGGTTTATACTTCAGCTGTGTTCAAGATTGGAATCCAGATAGCTGAATTTGTCAGTTAAAATCATTAGTTGGTGCCAGGGCACATCACTTCCCCTGCTTTTGGGAAAGAGAGGTTCTGCTTCCAGCAGGGGGTTGGGTCAGGAGGTGAACCACCTCTTCAGATGGAATGGGCAACTGCCTCTGCAAATGGAGCATTGTGCTTACCTCCAGATAGTCATTCTCCATGTCCTGTTCTGCCTTGTGTGATGCACTGTGACCTGTTCTCCAGAGTTCTCAAACTGTTGATCTGTACAGCTCCTGTCTGATTATTAGTTGTCCTGTGATATGAAATGATTGTTAGTGATTCCTTCTCTGTTGCCATCCTGGAATATAATTTTTATGCCAATAGCATACTGAATTCTACGGTAAGTAACATCTATTTTACATCTATTGTATCAATAACACTTATAAGAATATCCAAATAAATTAATGATTTTATTCTTTCATTTATAGGTCAATTAACTTTTGGACTGCTGCGTCTCCAAAGAATTTTCATTCCAGTTGAATGAATTACTACAACAGCCACTTAAATTGAATCACTTGGTTATTAACAGTAAGTCTGATATTGGAGTTTTTATGATAAGCTTATAATTATTATTTCAAGAAGTTCATTGACATTATTTGTTTATGGAAGAGATAAAAAATAAGGTTATCATTCATATGTAGTATAAAATATGCATGCATATTAAAAGTAATTTCCCAAAGTAATTTGCAAATTGATAACACTTTGACACAAGTGTATTAAATGATTGCAATATACAGAATCATGGGCCTCCAATTAAATACAATTTTAAAGAAATATTCTGAATGCTTAATCCAAAAAATGACAAACATAATAAAGTAAAAAAAAAAAAATAAGTGCATGTTTTGATTCCTGTTCTTTCTAAAGAAATGGACATGTATTATATTTGAAAATTTTCATAAGTACTTCTTGATTTCGTGGAATCAAGGAGTAGACGAGTGATATGTTTGCACTTTCCTGAAGGAGAAAGATTAGGACACATCTCTGTCTATCTCTGGAAGATGATATCAAAGCACCAATAATTCAACTTCCAATTTTGACAATAGCCAGCTAAGAACAGTTTGATTAGCTAATTATACATATTAAATCTTAAGTAGTGCAACCAAAAAAATCACTAATTTGGCTACTTTTCAAAATTGTTGAATTCATTGACTAAACTAACTTTAGGAGCCAAAATATTGTGCTTGTGAAAAAAGACATTTTTGACATGGTAATCAAAATGATATAAGCATAACTTTTTTCAGATGAGGTTATTATTTGAAGGAAATGTGATACATTTGTAAAATATGGTTATGGTCTATTTTCTATTTTATTAGTATCAAATAAGTTACATGCTTCATGGAAATGATATTTTATATTCCTTTCTCTGTAACTGCATTCTATGTTGCGTTAAGACATTCCAAGTTGTCTATTTTAAGCTTATATGAATAATAATGCACATTGGTTAACTTTTGGACAGAACTGAACTCACTTATTTCTTGTTAAAATTTGTAAATACTTCATGTATATATAGAGAAAAACAGAGTCTTAAAAAATACATTAAGATTTTTCTAAAAACCTTAGAGGCAAATGCTTTGAAACACATGAGAAATGTAATCATATATAGAGCATATTCTATGATTAGCCTCCAAATTTTTAAAAGGTAGATGGCTATAAACTGCATGTTGCATCTCTTCTCTAACATTTAGAAAAATTACACAAGGAATTTTGGAATTAGTTCAGAGAAAAAAAAAGACTTTAGAAGCATACAATTTATATACGTATGAAGTAAGGTACTCAATAAATATAACAAGCTTTCCATGTATTTTGATTTAATTTCAATAAGCTCAAAACTAGAGCATTCCTCTTGGAGTTCATGTACAGTTTTCTGTCAAAATCCAAAAGCTTCTAAATGGCATAGTAGATGTGATTTTAACTATCATTCCCACCTCCTTGGAAAGTATTTCAAATTTCTGATAGACTGAGTAGGCAAAGAGTTATAAAAATGGTTTGGGGAAACTGCAAGTGCCATTGTGGTATTAGGGAGAAGGTGATAGAGTAGTAGACATGTGATGATGGATTTAAGGACAAAACAACAGAGTACATCAAATTTCTGAGGAAAGAAAGCAGTCATTATTGTATAGACAACATGAAAACTCTAATCATGTAAATACAAATAAGATATACAGTAGAAGGAGAGCTGCATCACTGAAACTTTTTATATTAGATGATATAGAAAAATGAGAATATCATTCTTTTAACAAGCATTTAATGAGGACACAGTGGGCCTGGGATTCTGCTGTGCAATAGGAGTCAGTGTAAAGTGGTATTTTGCCTGCTTCTGGTCATCAAACCATGCAGTCTTAACTAAGGAATAAGAATGATTATAATAAAGGAAATTGTTAATAAAAAAAGCAGAATCAGAAGTTGAATATGATTCCGGAGAGTGGAGAAAAGTTAACAGCTTTGGATAGGCATGTTTATGGTTAACTCTGAAATTGAGTTGTCAGTACTATTCATTGTTCTTGAAAACTTTCTATGATCAACCAGCTCATGAGGAATATTACAGCCCTTATTTGAACATGAAATTTTACTGAGATTTTGGGTCAACCAGTCAAAATAGTCAGGGCCTATTTACACAGATACATACTTGCAAATTTGGCTTATATGCTAATCTAAAAAAATATATAAAATCATAGCAAAGAGGTGTTAACATTCCACATGATATAGTATGTCACTTAGATTCTGGATCAATGAGGCTCAGAGACAGACCAAGATTCAGGCAGGAGTTTTTAGGTCACTGGCATGCCAGAGATCTGAAATCAAGCTTCACCCACCCACATGGTAGGGATCTGAAGAGAGGCTTCAGCCCACCTGCATGGCTGGGTGCCATGGGCATGAAATGAAAACACTCTGAAGTTTCCTATTCTTTGGTGGAGGTGGCCAGCAGCACCATTTATTCAATCTCTTTCAATATATATACAGTCAGCTATATAAGGAAGTGTGACCAAGCAATTGCTGCACATGAAATCGCCTAGAAAGTTTTACTCACAGGAGACATTGGAGAGACAGAAAGTTCTAATTACATAACAGTGTAAAGTAAGAAAGGCCTCATTGTTTTCAGCAGGGACTCATAACAGCATGGGAAACTTTCTGCAGTAATGTGATGTGTTCCCACATCTCCCCCTTTATTGTTTAAGAAATAAGATGAAAAGGAAAGGGGAAAATGTATCCTATCAGTCTTTAAAAATATCTGTTTTGATTTGATTATTCATAATAGTAAGGCTAGGTCACTGTCAGCTACCTGGGGAGCTGTGCCTGGGAAACAAAGTAGCCATGCGGGCAGTTGACCTTCCTTGGGAGGGCTGAGGGTTAATGTCCTACCTCCGTAGGCACTCAAATTTTCTCCTCATGGCCTGCTGTGACTGTGCCTGTCTTAGGTTGCTCCTTCCCTGAGGAATCTTACCTATCTCTGGCTAACCAGCCATCCTCTGGGGCCAAACAGGGTGATGTGGACTGCCAAAGTTTACATGGTCTCCACACTTAGCACCTGCCTTGGGATACCCATGCTCGCTGGTGGGGCCCCAGCTCAGGTTACAAGTTTTGGAAAACTCAGGTTTACCAGCACCTGAAAGGCTTATACAGCTTAAGGAGACACAAGCAATCCCAAATATGGGAACTGCAGGATACTCCCCAGAATACGGTAAAACTAGAAAACGCAAGTGAGAAGGAAAGAAAGGAGACTTAGAGATAAGGCTGGGAGACATAAGTCTTAAAGATATTTTAACTAAAGTGCTCTTAAGTCTTCTCCATGTTGTTTCTTTGTTCTTGATTTTCGGATGTGGGAGAGAAAGATGAGGCAGCGACTAAGGCGATGAAATTTTCTTCAGTGCGATGAGCTCAAGAGAGGGCTCGATGAATTAACTTAAGGATTAACAGTAAAAAAACATGATTATTTCAATAAGAGATATTACCCAGATTCTTATGTTTAGGCCTTGAAGCCAGTTAGATGAATTTAACCATTGCAGATTATCATTAAGTGTATGAAACACATTTTGCTAAGCTAGAAGCTGTTTTTAAGATAATTGATGACTAATGAATTTTTAGGTTTGTTATATTTCAACCATTTATGATATGTATACATACATTCCCATGAGACACACTGATATACATGGCTCATATTTGTCTAGAGTCCTGGATAGACACAAGTTAAATGCTAATATGTACATTTAATTTAATAAGTTTATATGGATAATTAGAGTGAGAAATAAGAATAACATAATCAATTAAAAGATTAAATTAATATCGAATAGAACTTTTGGGACTGCTGCCAACACAGCTGTGATGTATGAT
The DNA here is from genome assembly GCA_029593785.1 of Cabassous unicinctus. NCBI lineage: Eukaryota > Metazoa > Chordata > Mammalia > Cingulata > Chlamyphoridae > Cabassous > Cabassous unicinctus. The sequence continues at coordinate 6,905 of JAQZBX010035819.1, forward strand.
AGTTGAAGTTAATGGGATTAGTTTTAGTAAGAAGAAAAAAGGGCATTTAGTACCTGTGTAAAATTTGATGCTATAACAGCCAAATATGCATGGAACTTATTTTCAGGGCAGTGTGGCACCCCAGTGCAAGAGTACACCTTGGTAGCCTTTTGGTCTAATTGTTTAAGACTTTCCTAAGTTACTCCCTGAGTTTGGATAAAGTTACAGCATGGTTGTATCTGGGAGTTTCTTTGTTCCTCTATTGTCATCTTTTCCATCTGTGGTATTGGGTTGTTAGTTGGATTTCTCCATGCCATGGTGAGGTTTCACTCTTTGTGCTGGGATCCACAATGGACCTGTTGGTGATAAAACACAGGGATACCCTCTTCCCCATGTTAGTAAATCTACTGGGCCATGCCATCCTGTATTGCCATCATCCCCTGTTAAGGGCTTGTAAAGCACCTGAGGTTTCACCGTTGACATGGTGCAATGGAAATGCCATCGAGCTGCTGTGAAACCATCAGCACCTAGATTTTAAAAAATTAAAGTATATAGAGCTATTTCTGTATTGCCCTTTGGACTGGATAGTCCTTGGTCCTTATTCCCCCTTTTTTGTTTAAGAAGATGTTTTAGTGTGGAGTGACAGCGTTCCATGATGGCTTTTCCTTTTGGGTTGTAAGGTGTTCCTGTAATATATTTAATCTGACATTGTTGAAAGAAAAGTGATAGCCATTTAGAGGTATATCCTGGTCCATTATCAGTTTTAATAGTTTTTGGACATCCCATATGATTAAGTGCAATTAGCAGGTGAGAGATCACTTGACGTGATGATTCTCCTGTAAATGGGGTAGCCACTATTAAATGAGAGACATCTGTTTGCCATATTTGGTTTGCTTTAAGGAAACCTTCTGGAATAGGCCCTTTCATTCATGAAAGGGCCAGATAGACTTTATTTTGTTCTTTAAGTATTAATTCTTCAGTAGTGACAAGGTCCAGGCTGGCACTTCTCCAGGTGATGGCACATATGTCTGCCCTGGATGGGAAAGCTATGGGGGCAGAGCTGAGTGACTCTGTTATGATTGGGTATGATTGAACAAAGCCCTCTGAAAGGATTTCCAGGCTCTGGAGGGAGTGCCCTGCTGCCCGTTTCCCATCAGAGGATTCCCATCTTTATCAAATTTAGATCTACATTTATTTGCCCAATGCTTTCTCTTATAGCATCATGGACAGTCTTTAATGGGCAGGGTGTTTTGCTTAGCTCAGCACTTTTGTGAGCCTCCTGTATTATGAGGGCAATCCTTAGCATAATGACCTGGTTCTCCACAAACAAAACATTTCACTGAGGCATCAAGAGCCTTGACTAAGGTTTGAGCTTTAAAGGTTTTGGTGCTTATATTTTGACAAGCTCCAACACTACTACTACAGGAAAAGCTGCCATTTCATCACCATGTTTTAAGGCCTCTCTCATGTATAACTGCATGCTTGACTCTAGAAATTGTGGCAAAGGAGGAGGTAGCTCCACTGAGATATCTAGGCATTCCCCATCTGCTAGAATAGGTGGCAGCGGCAGCAATGGGGGGAATAGGATCTGGGTGCAGACGAAGTAACCACATCTGTTTCCTTTTTTGCTGATAGAATGTATAGGGGAGTTAATGCTGCAGGAACAATGCTACAAGTTATAAAAGCAACAGGGAGCACAATTGCTAAGAGTTGTATTGTTTTTACAGAAGTGTCCTGTTCTTTGGAAATTCTGGGTCCCATGATGATTTAGAAACCCCTCACCATACTAGAAACATTGGCAACTATCCCCAGTGGTGTTGCTGTTCCCTTACCTTGGGAAGATTAGTTTTGGTTTTTATCCAGATGAGTATATCCACTCCTTAACCTGCCAATTCACACCACTGATCTGGATCACATCGCTGATCTGGATCAAGTCAGGGTAACCAATTGCCACAGGAGAGCAATGACAACACTCTGAAGCTTCATATTCTTTGGGGGGAGGTGGCTAGTAGCCCTGTTTATTCGATCTCCTTCAATATATATACGATTAGCTACATAAGGAGGTGTGCCCAAGCAATTGCTGCACATGAAAGTGCCCAGAAAGTTTTTCTCACAGGAGACATTGGAGAGGAAGAAAGCTCTAATTAAGTAACAGTGTAAAGTAAGAAAGGCCTCATTGTTTTCAGCAGTGACTGATAACAGCAGCTTTTCCCCATGCTGCAGTAATTTGCTTGTACAGCAAAGCAAGCTTTAACTGTTCCAAAAGCATTCCCACATTAGGGCTTTGAAGAGAGACTTCAGCCCATCTTACTGAGCTGGGGAGTGCATTTTGAACTGGTGAAGTTGGATGGGTTGTGTGATGTGCACAAAGATATGGGGTGGAAAATACTATGCTTGCTGTTCTCAGGGTAGGGAGTGACTTTCTGAGGACTGCCTTCTCATTAGGGGAGAGAATATTCTGTGGTTCAGTGGTGGTGTGAAAAGAGCAGGGACCTGATGAAGCATTCTGCATTTGGGCACATGGCTTGAGCTCAGGGTCAGTAAGTTACAATCTAACATTCCTAGCTCATGGCTGTTAGGGGGAAAAAAAGCAGAGAGGATTGGGAGTGGGGCAGAGATATAGTGTGGCTGCTTCCTGCTGTTAAGGGTTGGTGTTAGGTTTTGTTGTTTTTTCTTTGGACCTTTGGTTTAGTGGCTAATATTGAATTTCATGCATTAGGAGGAGGTTTTCCACAGGACCCTGGGTGATGTTCCAGACTGTTGATGGGATGGACTGTATTATAGTTGGAAAATATATGGTCGTGCTGATATTAAAAGAAGATATTAGTGGGGTGAGGATGGGAATTAACAATGAGATCCAGACTGTGTTGTGAGACTCTTGCCTCCAGGAGAAGATTAATTGCTGTGAGGAGAAGGAATAATAAGATTAATATGAGAGGGGTTAGGAGGGATAAGACAGTGGTGGTAACATATATTCAACTTTGAATATTAATGGTTGAAGTGAAATTATATAATTTGTTGGGTTTAACAGAATATAAGCAATTTTTCTTTAGTATGTTAACAAAGTACCAGGTAGGGGGGATTTATCAGGAGGTTTTTAATACAATATATTTTCCTGTTTCTTTATAAATTTTGAGTTTTTTCAGTGACATTAAAAATAGTTTGGGCATAAGAGTTTATATAGACAAATATAGAATTTTAGTGGGAATAGGAGACTTTAGATTATTAACTGTGGTTTCATAACAATATTTTTGAGTAATTTTTATTTTTCATGGATTTAAGATTCCCAACCAAAAAGGCTGCATAGGCTTACATTTAAAATGACTTTATTTTTTCCCAGTTATTATAAGCTGAGGTATAGGCAACAAATTATTATTATTTATTTAACTTTGGGCTGTAGCATGCCTGGCACTTTAGTTATAATTTCAGTACCTGCATTAGTTTTGCTGTCAGCACTTTAACTGCAGTGCTGAATTTAAACTTGGTTTATTATTGTAAAGTTTCTTTATCCCCTTTTAGCTGTTTCATTAAAAGGTCACTCATTTTTCTAATAAAAAGTCCAATTAATATCCTGATTCATAGTTTAAGACAGCATGAGGTGACTGGTAAATAGAATTTCTTGGTAAATGTTAATTTGACATGGCATTCTATATAGGGAACTTACAGTTTTTAAGCAGCAAAGAGTAGCTGGCTGGTTACAAAAGTTCTGTTGCAATGTTTGCAGTAGTGAAGTCATATCTTGCCCATTCCAAGAGTGGGAAGGAAATGGTGTACAATTGTTGCGGGGGAGTACAATGAATATTTGTGGATGATGTCCATGAGTTGGTGAGCAATAAGCAGCTGGAATTGCTGCTACAGAGTTCAGTAGCCATGATGTCTGTTTTTCCCATGGAGCCACTCTGCTATTTTTCAGGTTTCAATGGTATGGTTCTGGATCTTCATGAGAGCATCTGCTTTAACAATTCTGAGAAGGGTATTAGAGGAGTGGACAGGCGTATGATAGACAGTTATCTGTTGCTGCTGGCAGGCATGTCAGATGTCTTTCCACAAATTTCTTCTTCATAGAGGGTGGTTTATAACAGTTCATTTTTTCTGTCTTGTTTCTAGTATCTTCAACCTTCCCTGGGATAGGGATGGTAGTTTAAAGAGTGACCGGATACTAATGGGTTTGCAATAGGGCATGGTATGCTGCACTCAGTTGCTTTTTTTAATGAAAAGGCTATATTGTAATTGGCACCATTTACAATTGTAATTACAATGCAAAGCATACTTGTTTAGAATGTTGCCTCTGCCACAAACATTATTTAAAGCTAATGTTGGTTCTGGCTACATCTGATTTACAGAGTAAGTCAAGGTTTATCCCCCTTACTCTTGGAGCCTTTGTTATTGTTTTAAAATTAGTCTGCTGGGGTGTTTCTTATTTCCATGCACATCTTTTTCTGATTAACACATACAATGATTTTAACATCTGAGTTAAATGAGGGGTGATGGGTTTTAAATACCCCCAAAGACTCCAGAAAGGTTATTAATTGTTTAGTGTTTGTGATGTGGGAAAACATTATACTTTAACAGCACCTAAGAGTTTGACAGAGTAGCAAGTATGTTGCAGTTTCTTGTAATTGTTTGTTCCTTTCAGGCTTTTAATATAAGAAACCATTTTGTCTGGTGTTTCATTTAATTCTGTAAAAAGGATTATTGGTTAATATAATATTATTAATATAATGATTAAGGTTATAGTTACAGGTTTTTCATCCAAGCAGATTTTTTGGCACCAGGCCTAGATAGATGAATGAGCTATGCACGCAGCCTTGGGAAAGAACTGCAAAATCTACCACAGGCCTTTTCATATGAAGGTGAATTAAGGCTGGATTTATTTGCCAAGGATATATTAAAGAAAGCTTTAGCAAGTTTTAAAACAAAGTGATAGTGACATAACTGGATATTAATTTTTATAATAAACCTATACTATTTAGTGTTGTTGTAAATGGTAGTGGTGTTATTTTAATTTATGATAGCTTGCTGTTATAAATCAACCCAAAGGAGCCTTCAATGTGAATCAGATGAGTATAAGTTAAAGCATCTGTCTTTAGATTTTGAGGCAGAGAGGTGGTTTCTGTGGCACATACTATTTGTTTTTCCAAGGTGAAAGAATAAATCTTTTTGTAATAGTTTGAAATAAAAAGATACTGTTTAGGATTTGATTTTAAGAAAGCAAAATGTTAAAAGTTTTCTGGTTTGAATATTGTGTTCTTTTAGAATTGGTGACTTTTTTTTTTTAAACAGCCGTGGGAATGATAAAGTTGAAGAACAAGAAGCTATTTTGATAAAAGACTTTTTTTGGATACTGTCTAAAATAGACCAATGATTTAAGAAACGTTGAGAAAGAACAAAATTTTAACTTTCCATCAGTATACTATTTGGCAAACCCATAAAATATTACTCAACTTTAGCCACAAAAATTCTTTTTCCATGCATCTTCCGCACTTTCTGTATTCATTCAGGTTTTGTGCCACTTTTAATTTTTTTCCATCTGAGGATAAAATTACTTTCTTTTCCTTTAATAATACAAACACATTCTATATACCTTCCATACATAAGTTACCAACACAACTTTGAAAACTGTTTCAAAGCAAACCTCTTACAACATGCAATTTCCATCAAAATTAAACAAACTTGTCAGATTAATGATTTAACTTGTTTATAACTATTTTTCTTATTTCAAATTAGTACCCATATTTTTTTCTATGCTTGTTTAATTTTTGTGCATTTGAACAGAGCTCTTTTCATAATTTTCTTTTGTCAATTTAATATTAGCATCCAGAGGTATCAAAATATACCTGAACAAATAGACAAACACAGAATGGCTTAAGGGATACTAACAGAAACATAAAGCTCAACAACTTGAATCATAATTCTTACATTTTTGGTATGGCTATTTTAAGCTTTCCATTAATTCACACCTCTGATTTTACTGCTTTTAAGATTTTTTCTGTAATCAATGTTGTCTGTAATATGCAGACTTATTTTTGGAAACACTTTTAGTAATAATTATTAATAGCAAGCAGTTAGAAACACTTGAGAATTATATGTCCAGTTAAGCACTAATTCATCAGTTCAGATAGACAGACATTTAATACATGTATTTTGGATTATTACTCTTTAGGAGTACTCTTAGACAGACTTAAGGTTGAGGAGTAAGATAAAAGCTTACTTGTAAGAGGTGAACAATTGTAGGTTTGATACTTTGAAGGGTCTTAAGAGAGACAAGATATTGGGGTTTGAATGACATATGGATAGGATATTTGACTTGAACTGTGGTTTGTAACAGGGAGCAATAATAGGAATTTCAGTGTCTCAATTTTTTTAATTGACTGAGCTTGGTGGGAAATGGAGAGCAGAGGATGGAGGGAGTGGGTGAACAGGTGGCTTTTCAGTGAGTAGAGCAAATGAGGGATTGTGAGAGGTTGTGAAACTATTTCTTTGAGATCAAGGAGTGAGTTAAGGGTTTGGGGAATTCAGGAATGGCAGAGTAAGTGGTTTTCATATCAATAAGTAAGGAAATTGGCTTACCTTTGGAGATAGGCATGGGATCTGCATGGTTCCTGGGCACCTTCAATCATCTGTTGCCAGTATCAGAAGGTCTGGGAGGTTGAAGCAAGGAGTTGGGTCCAGCTGGGTAACTGACACCCTTTTGCCTTGAGAGGCCTGCAGACCATCGGACCTCCAGTGGATTCCCTGCTTGCACAGGGGGCATGGCTCCAGTGAAGGTTGTGGGTTTGGTTCAGGAGTGCTGATAGGATATATAGTGACAGAGTTGGGGCATGATTGGGTGGGTTTAAATCAGAGGCAGGTGTTTTTGTATGCAGGAGAGGGACCCAGCTGCAGAGAAGGAGGATTTGGTAGGTAGTGCAGGATTGTCCCAGGGAGGGGTGATTACTGAGAAAGAGGAATTACTGAATGTAGGGATCTTCAGACCTCTTGCCATTGAGTTGGATTAAGTTCTCAAGGTCCTGGAGAACTTGAATGACAAAAGTGCTGTGTTGACAAATGGATAAACAAACTGTGGTCTATTCACACAATGGAATATTATGCAGCTGTAAGAAGAAATGAAGTCGTAAAGCACATGACAACATGGATGAACCTGGAGGACATTGTGTTGAGCAAAGCAAGCCAGACACAAAAGGACAAATACTGTATGAATGCATTCCTATGAACCAAATATATTGTATAACATATTGTTTGATTCAAAAAAAATTTTATATGTATCCATTACATTTAATTGAGAAATGTATATATTTATTCATCTGTGTTTACTTTTTAGTTGTTAATTGTTTATAATTCCAATTATTTAATGTACAAAATAGGTAAAAAAGAAAAAGAAAAAAAAAAGGCAGGTCTTTCCCTAAGCCCCCCTCACCCCAAAAGTGCTGTGTTCATATCACTGGCTTTTGTTGTTTAATTTATACTGAGGTCAAATAGTGGTAGAGTGAAAAATGAACTGATTCAGTTTGATTTTTCCTCAGAGGTAGAGAGTTTTAATGTTGCAGAGGAGATACCCCAAACACATTTCTTTTGGAGGAAATGATTAGGAGTTTCACATGTTTTGTGAGGTGTGGGAGAGTTTCGAGGTCTTTTAGGTATTCAGGGGTGGAAGGAAATTAGCATATGTCCTTGAATCTTTCACTTCCAGGCCAGTTAGGGGCCAGAGGATTGTTTACTGAACCTAGAACCAAGCATCCCCAGAGTTGGAAAAGCCAGGTGAAGGCCCGTAATGGCCAGTGACCAAACTTGGATGTGGGCATCCCCGGAGTTGAGAAGGTCAGGCAATGGGGACAGTTCCCCAATACCATAGAAGACCACTGACCTAGGTCTAGGATTTTTATTGGTACTCAGAGAAAAAGGGACAGGATCCTCTGGAGAGATTCAATGACTCACTCAAGGAGGAATCTGTGTCTGGTGTTGGAAGGAAAAGTTGCAATGGGTAGGTGGAGGATCTGTCCCAATGAAGCCTCCCAGATTTTGACACCCAATGTTAGATTCTGGTAAGTGAGGCTTGGAGACAGACCAATATTAGGTCACTGGCATGGAGGGCATATGAAGTGAAACTTCAGTTCACCAGCATGGTGTGGTTCTGAAGAGTGACTTCAGTCAATCTGACTGTGATGGGGAGTACCTTTTGAACTGGCCGTTATGCAGGGTTTTGAGGGTCATAAAGCTATGGGGTGGAAATATACCAGGCTTGCTGATCTCAGGGTAGGAAGTGACTTTCTGAGGACTCTCTTATAATTGGGGGAGAGAATGTTCTGTGGTTTGGTGGGGGTGTGAATAGAGTAGGGAAGATAAAGGAGCATTCTGCATTTGGACACATAGCTTGAGCTAAGGTCAGTAAGTTATAATATAACAGTCACCTCTTCAGTGACATGATTCCTCTTGGAATATTAAAGTATTTCAAAAAAGAAATCACAGTGATTTTATTCAAACATAATTGTTAATAAGCTAGCACATGTTATTTCACATTTCATGTTAGTTTTTGAACATCTTACAATTTATTGAAAGCCAGTAAACAGAATTGTTTTTCAAAAATTGCAACATTAATACATAAAAGTGTGGGTGTATGTATGCATGTAAATGTGTATATGAACATTTATATTGAGGCAGATCACTTACATACACAAGTGCACAAATAATTATAATTGAAAATATGCACAGAAATATAGACAGTAATTCTAGCAACTATAATCCATATGCTTAGAACTAATAAAATATTAATTTCTGTAAGTTAAAAAGGAAGGCAAAAACTAAGCTATATTGCTAGGTATATATTCTTGATTTTTGGCAGAATAAAGATTTCATTTTCTAAATTAAAATTTAAGTGATGTTAATATTTTGTGATATATAATAACCTAAGATTTATTAAATAATCCATTAATTATTATTTTTTAATATTTTATTGAAGTACACCAATCATATATGATCATATATAAACAATAAGTGTATAGTAAAAATTGTGAACTTACAAGATAAAAATGCACAACATCATGCATGGGTCCCATACATTAGCCCTCCACCAACACTTTGCATTTTTGTGATACATTTGTTACAAACTATGATAGAGCATCATCAAAATATTACTACTCACTATAGTCCATATCTTGCATTTGGTATATTTTTCCCCCATCTGACCCTATTTTTTTAAACAAATCAATTTTATTGATACATATCAATGAACCATACAATTTATCCAAAGTGTACAATGAATGGTATTTGGTATAATCACATAGTTGTGCATTCCACACTTTAATCATTATTAAAGCATTTTCATTAGTTCAATAATAATAATAATAAACCAAAAACAGGAAAACAAACTAGAACTTCCTCACCTCTCAGTCTTTCCTTTTTACCTGATGAGCATAGCTGCTATTTCTGGATATTATTGCCTAATTATTTATTTTTTTATTAAGCAGTTTTATTTGAGATTTATTCACATGCCTTATGATCTATCCAAAGTGTATAATCAATGGCTTTTTTTAAAATTGTTAAAAAGACAATTATTGAAAAATTATAAAATAAATAGAAAAATAGGTTGAAAGAAATTACAGATTTTAAAAGAGAGTGTAAGGCCATTTTAGATTAAATATAATCAAGTATAAGAAATAGCATAACAACAAACATTTATAAATGTAAATTATAATTCTAATATAATAGATATTAATTGAAACATAATTTTAATTTTTAAATTTGAGCTCTAACTGTTGAACATAATTTCTAAGAATTCAATAAATTTTTGGATTAAGTATTTAATTTCCATTTAGATGATAATTCTTTCTGGATAATCAAATTCCTATTTGGGAATCCTTTACATCTTAGTGAAATGAATATGCCATAGCAATATGATGTAACAATATGCCAACTCATAATTTTATGAGCCAGAAAAACTCAAAAGCTTTTTCAACAGTAGTCATGCTAAATCATTATTGTTCTAGATGGATTTTAATTAATAAGTATGCATAAGAAATGGCTAAAGAAAAATGAAGAATCCAAAAATATATCTTTTTTCCAGTTCTCCTCAGTTAAAAGCAAGTGTTGGTTTTGTATGAATAAACTTACATTTTACTGTTCACAAGAATAATTTGCAAGTTGCATTGAGTAATTATTGTGCGTATACTATAATATTGTCATTTTACATTTATCTGATCTACTACAGCTCTCTTTTGGTTAGTATTTGAATGAAATACCTTTTTTAAACCTTCACTTTTAACCTGATTGTATGCTTACATAAGAGGTGGGTCATTTGTAGACAACTTATAAATAGCTCAAATTTTTTTTATCTAGTCTACCAATATATGTCTTTTGATTGGGGAGATCAATCCATTAACATTCAGGGTTATTTCTGAATAGCCCTTAATTCATCCATTTTTTTCCCTTCAGTTTTCTGTTGTCATACCATTCTATTGTCTCTCTTCTAATCCTTTAGTTTACCTTCCTAAAAATTTTCATTTCTAAACTCTTCTCCAAAATCTCACCCTTGTATTATCTTTCAGGGTACATACCCTCTTTAGTATCATATATATTTTTTACTTCTTGAAATATATCACTCATACATAAACATATATAAACCATAAGTGTATACTAATACATGTGAACTTACAAAACAAACATACAAAATATCATACAAAGCTCTCCTAGAAATAACACATGTTATTTTATACTATCTTAACCAAAATGAAAAAAATGAGAGAATAAATCAAGCTAAACAGTCCCATCATGTATTCAACAAATATTATTGAGCAAATGATACATAACAGGAAATATTCTAAGTATTGGTTAGGATCAGTGAACAAAATCAACACCTCCCATCATGAAGTTTAATTTTTATTGAGAATGTCAATAAAAATATAAAGACACAAGATAATTTTTTCATGCAAGAAAGTGAAAAGTGATTTACAAAAAACTAAAATGTAGAGTAAGGAGGATCAAGAAATATAGTGTGGGTGAGAGCATCGTGATTTAAGGGTTCATCAGTAGCCTTCTTTGAGAAGATAATATTTGAGAAAAACTGTGACAGGGAAGAATATAGAATTCAGTTTCAGGTTAGAGGAATCAACAACACAATTAATATTCTAAATATTAGTTAAATCAAACAAATAAGTGCTCATTTTGTAAAACATATCCACATTTAAACTGGTTGACATTCCTTTGACTTCATTTTGAAATACGTATTTCCATTTTTTATGCAGCTATATGTACATGAATCTGGGTTCAAAAGTATTTTTTCTTCCTTTTGTATTCATCTTTAATACACATTTTTTTTTAGGTCAAGAGTGTGGTATTTGAAATGGAATTTGAGAATCACACTTTCAGCAGTGACTTCATCCTCTTGGGATTTTTCTCTTCTTCCCAAATAAGTCTTGTTTTCTTTTCCTTTACATTTGTCACGTTCTTTATGGCAATAATGGAAAATATAGTCATAATCCTCCTCATCTGCAGGAACTTGCATCTCCACCCACCTATGTATTTCCTGCTCAGCCATCTCTCTTTTATGGATATCTTACATATTTCCAAGATTGTTCCCAAAATCATCGCTGACTTTCTGTCTGGTAGAAAAACTATTTCGTTTGCAGGTGTGGCTTCCAGGTATTTCTGTCCCTCATCCTGTTGGATGGTGAATTATTCCTCCTGGCAGCAATGTCCTATGACTGCTATGTAGCCATCTGTCACCCACTGCGCTACTGGATTCTTATGAATGAGCAAATCAGCATCTGATGGCCGCAGGTTCCTGCCTTGTTGGGATCATCAGCTCCACAGTTCACACAAGTTATATACTGCATTTCCCCTTCTGTCATTCAAAAGCAATTGATCACTTTTTCTGTGAAATCCCAGCCTTGTTGAAGTTGTCTTGTATAGACACATCACGCTATGAGTAGGGACTTGATGTGTTATCATCTTCCTGCTCATCCCTTTCTCTGTCATATCTGACTCTTATGTCCAAATTCTTATTATCCTTCAAATGAAATCATCAGAGGCACAGAAAAAGTCATTTTCTACATGCTCCTTTCACATGATTGTTGTTATAATGTACTATGGGCCATTTTTTTCACATATATGACACCTAAATCCTACCACACTCCAGGTAAGGATAAGTTCTTAGGACTATTCTATACCATATTCACACCTACACTCAACCCTCTACTCTTCAGTTTTAGGAACAAAGATGTTTTGCTAGCAATGAAAAACATGCTCAAAAGTAACTTTCAACATAAAAACTGAGTGTGAAAAATGCTTCTTCATGAGTGTTCTATCTATTTACATTCCAGTATTTAGAGAGAAACCATTATTAGATTCCCCTGAGAAAGAAAGAAGAAATTTGTTGATGACTTGACTACAAAAGTTAATATTTTCCAAGTGTGGAAAGACGTGGGTATTTCCAAAACACTGACATATAAAGTTATCTTATGTGTTGGTTTTGCACATGAACACATATGAAAACACATTGTACTTTCTTTAACTCTTAAAAGAATAAAATATGGCCAAGTTGATTTACTCCTTTCATCAAAAATTATAAGAATTGATAACAATTATTCTTTAAATTAATATCAGCCATACCCATTGTATAAGATACTTATATCAGTATGTTTTTATTTTAATTAAACTAATTAAACATAGATTTATAACCTTTCAATCAATCAATTAATAAAGCACTGTAATCACTTTTTGGAATATCTATTAATCATTACTTGAATTGTTTTGGTACCTTTTTAATGATGGGAGTAATATATGCATATATTATATACATATAACATGTAAATATATAATAAATATATTTAAAATATCCACAAATATATAAATATAATTATATATAACAAATAAACACATCTGTAATCTGGTTGGGTTTACATCAAGTTATTGCCTCCTTTGAGTAGCAAGAATATAATATTTTATTAGAATACTCCACAAATTATGTCTGGTTTCAAATACAAATACTTGTTTAAAATTTCGAACACTCTTATCAGTTTATCATGCACACAAAGAAAAAATATTATCATCAGTAACTTATATCAATTTTAATTAATTGGAAAATCAAGAAAATGTATGAAGATAAGTGTTCAAGTCAGTTTTATTAAGTTGACAAAATGTGATGTATTAATATGCTTAATATAATATATTTAATATGCTTAATATAATATATGAAAATATTATATCAAACCTAATGAGTTAAAACCATTGGTGTGACTTTCTCAATTAGAAATTTAAAAGCAGTAAGTTTTCAAATTGTTGAGTTCAGTTCAAGGCGAATTCCCTCTTCTGTTAATTAAACTTTGGGAAATTGAAATGGTCTAGAGCTAGTGTTTGGATAGAAAAGTAATGTTCTACTCATTTATGTCTTGGCATACAAAATAAAATAAAAAATAAAAAGCCCAATAAGAATAATAAATGATAGCAAAGATTTTGTTAATTTACATCATAATTTAGTGTAGATGGACATGAAATCTGGTATGAACTTAAAACATCAACCTCTAAATATATTTATAAAACAATGAAAATGTTATTACATTTTTTCTGAATATATTCTTCCTAGTGTTAGAGATAGAAAAATATTTTTAAAAATTTATACCTATAATTTATTGCATGGCAGGTTAGTTTTTGCATAGATACTTCAGTATTAATTAAGGTCCTCCAAGAAAACAGAATCTACAGGAAATATGCATGCTTGTGGGTATGTGTGCAATGTAAATAATATGGCATATATTTTGACATGACAATTATTATAGGAAAATAGTCACACAACTTTGGGGATAGGCAAGTCCAAATCCTTTATGGCAGGCCGCAAGTAAGGAACACTAATCAATGTTTTCAATGAATTTCCTAGGAAGAGTTTGCTGGCTGAAGAAGAGGTGGGAGTTTTTTCCTCTGCTAAAATCATCAGTTCTTCCTTTAAGACTTCGACTAGTTGAATGAAATTTTTCTCATTGTTGAAGACAGTCTCCTTAGTTGACTGTAGACATTATCAGCCATAGATGCAATCAACTAACTGATAATATAAATCTGTGAAATTTCCTCACATCAACAATAAGGCCCATGCTTGCTTGACCAAACAAATGGACACCATTTGCAGGACAAGTTGACAATGAACTTAACCACTATAGTTATCTATTTTAATTTTGACAGACAATTAAAAGAAACTTATGTTAATACATAAGGGAATTATTGTTTAATTTTTTTTTAGATTTGATAGTGGTTTAGTGATGATGCTTAAAAGAATCTGAGTAGTTAGAAATATTTTCTGAAGGGTCCACAGATGAAAGGATGGGATGTATGGGGTTTATTTAAAAAAATACAATATTTGGAGAGATGAGAGTGTTATATGTAGCAATATTTGCCTTATGTTGATAACTGTTGAATCTGGGTGAAGGATGCATGGGAGTTCATCATAATCTCATCTAACATTTATAATTGTTTGAAATTTCCATAACCCTTTAAAGAATTTTAACAAATTCTCATCTTTTCATTATTCCTAATAAAAAATTTCATATTCCCAGTAATATCCACAAAATGATTCAACCAAAGTTTGTTTTGAATCCAATTCTACAACGTTCATAGATTATATGGGGAAGATAAAAATAATTGCCCCATTCTGTTTGCCATGTAGAAACATCATACATCTATTTACCTCCTCTTAAGTGGAGTTCAAGGAATACTAAGCAAATTCCTTGATGAATTTATATTGAGAAAATATATACATTTTATTTAATTTCTGATTTTATAGAAATTGTAGACTCTGTAAATCTTCAGGTCCATAGTTTTACTATCACATTTTATGAGCATGCTTTTTTGTTATATGATATTTTCCATTAAGTTAAATTGATGTTCATGTTATTTATATTTTATACAAATAGCATTAATTTTGTACTTCTTTTGAATAATGAAATACACTAAGTTCCAGTGTGTAGCATTATATACAGGGTTACTGCTTCCAGGAATTTATTGAATCAAATACGTGTTACTTGGCATTTAATGTGCTGAACATGACATTGATGGGAAGACTTAATATAGATATTTAATATATCTATGGTGTTTATCATAGTACAGACTTTTTCTCTTTCTTATAATGCAAAACAGTATGTGTACTGTTTGTTTTTTAGGAATTTCTCTTCTTTCTTACCAAAAATTTTCACCTTCTATTTGTACAGTACATTTTCTCTAATTTAGTATTATCATTGTCTACCTTTTCTTCTCTAAAATCTCACATGCAATTCTCTCACAAATCCTGTTGGTTGCACCTTCAGAATAGACTCCATATCTGCCTCTTTCTCAAATGGTCCCTTACTGACAACCTGACCCCAATTGCCTCATCTCTCAAGCATCATGCCAATCTCCTAGGGCTCTCCAAACTTTCAAAATTTTGCTTTTGAGTCTTTCCATACAACAGCCAGAATGGTCCCCTTAAAATCTTATTCAGAATGACATCTCCAATACTCAAATATTTCTAATGACTTTTGAATAAATCCAGTTATTCAGGCTTTCATGATGAGCAATTGGATCCGTGCATTACCTCATTCATAGCACATGCACCCTTCCTGAATTTCTGAAGCTAAACTCCTAGTTGTTCCTCATGGCTCCAAGTCCTTTGTTCTGTACTTTAATATCCTCTTTCTATACACCTTCATATTGACTTGCTCCCTAAATTTATTCAGATCTCTTCTCAAATATCCCAGTCAAGTTAGACCTTTTCTGGACAACCATATTTACACAGTAGCTTGATAACATTATATCACATTGCCTTGCTTGTTATTATTTTCTAAGCTTTAGCGTTCCTTAACATTTTATTATTTGCTTATTTGGATAGACATATTGTGTGCATGTTTTCCCCTTCAGTATGTAAGTTTCTGAAAAGCAGATATTTGTCTTTATGGTTTCCTTACATAAATGCATGGTGATAAAAGTAGCATTAATTTAGTTACTTTTAGATTTTATTTACTAATATCTTATTTATAATGGAATGATATTCATATGTGAGATTTTTCCAAATTTAATGCTTTCAATATTCGTAAATGTACTAATAACTTTTAAAATTTAACAAAACAACTACTTTATGCCAAGGAGTAATCTGAATATTTATTATTCTAAAATACCTAATTCTCCCACAGACCCTATCTATTATCATTATTCTATTCATTATAATTATTATGGACATTATATAAATGAGCAGAGATATTCAATCTTTTTCTCGGTCACAAAGATTTATTTATACAGTCATTATCAATCCCTTAGTTATATTTTATTCTGTATTCTCCATTTTTTAAGTCATAATTTTTAATGTTTACTGAAAAGTAACATAACAGATAACAAACAGGCTTCCCTTGAAGTATAGCATATTATAATATGGTTAGCCTCCTAGTTTAGTTATTTTCCATTCAGGGCCTTTATATTTCTTTGAGTACATGTTGATAAGTTGTATCTATGAATACACTTACATACAGTCACACATAAGCATGTATGCACTCATCCTTGAACAAGTCCACTCAAGGATTTCATGGGATAAATTATAACATTTATATTAAGATACATTCAATAATTTGAGATATTGTTAATGGTTTAAAAGACTAAAGTCTACACAATATAACTTCCATATTCTATACAGTTCCAATAAAAACCATAACAGGATTGTAGAGAAAACTAGCTGATTTTAATAATCTTGAACTTATGAAAGAGCCAGTTCTAATAGTAGGTCTGTAAAAAATCCTTATGCTCATGAGAAAGTAGCCATCATGTCCCTTCCTACAGAACAACATGGTACTCTAACAAGAGATACAAAATTGAGTCTCTCTGTTGACTGACATAGAAGTTTTTGAGGAAAATGATGTGTAAATTTAGAATATGATTTCTGACACCTGTAACTCCATAAGAGAAGCCTTGTTTAAAGTGCAAATCCTTGGGAATGTTATGTGATATCTCTGCTCCTAATATAGAAGTTTTATGATTAAATGAGATAATAAAAGTAATGTGCTTAAAATCTTGCATGATTTTTAAAATGAATAATAACATATAGCTTTCATAAGAGATATAGATAAAACAAATGAGATGTATCTATTTTTATGAACAAACTTGCAAATCAAATTTCTTTGGCGATCATTTATATTGCCCAACAATGTATCAAAAAATAATTGAAGCATACACCAAATTGAAAATATTGGTT
The DNA here is from genome assembly GCA_029593785.1 of Cabassous unicinctus. Lineage (NCBI taxonomy): Eukaryota > Metazoa > Chordata > Mammalia > Cingulata > Chlamyphoridae > Cabassous > Cabassous unicinctus. The sequence continues at coordinate 24,078 of JAQZBX010035819.1, forward strand.
ATAATTAGTGGTAATGTTTTGACAATGTTCTTAGTTTGTAATAATTGTTTCACAAAAATGCAAAGTTATGGTGGTGGAGTAATGTATGGCAGCCCTGTATGATAATATGCATGTTTGTTGTGTAAGTTCACATCTTATGTTATACACTTATTTATGAATGTTCATTTAAAAGTTAAAAGATAATTGATGCAGAGTCACTGGATAAAGTGAGCCCTCTTTTATCTGTCTGTCTGTGGTAGACAGTACATGGAACAAGTACATCCATTCTTTGATTCCACAAACACATGGTGATAATCTGTCACTGGCTGTACAGTTTCAAAGAAGAGCAACTGAGTGCTCTTTCATTTTGTGTATG
>JAQZBX010035820.1:0-24438 GCA_029593785.1 Cabassous unicinctus
AAAAAAAAAATCTTAGAATAGAAATTTAAAGAGCAGAATAAATAAAGCTGGAGCAGATATGAGATGATGTGAGATCATTTCTCAGGGATGTGTTCATTTAGTATCAATTTAGGAATGGTGATATTTGCATGGCCATTTCTCTTAGATAATAGCAGTGGTAATAATTGAGACAGAATCTAACATCATAGGAACCCTCAAAGGAAGTATCTATCATCTTTTAGATCTTGGATGATCTATACATAGTAGTAACTTTTAAATGATTCTTTAATCTATACTTTTGTTTTCCTGGGTCATAATTATATACACAATAAATATCACTATATCATCTAATATATATTGAGGAGTTTCAGAATGGATCTAATCAATAACTGTGATTGAACAGTAGGGGGGAAACAATGAAATGAAAATCTATGGTTTTGATCCAAATGGTTTAAAAAGTATGACCAGAGAATGAACCTGACAGCATGAATGCAAGTATATAACTTCTTGGGGGTCCTTCACAGGGATTCCAGAAGAGGAATTCATTTCATAATGAAAGCTGAATGTACTAAAACAATGTGAGGTTCTGTTTAGCTATCATATCCTAAGGGCATGACTTCTAATTATACTTAGTGAAAATCAAATTACAGAAGGACTACATATATATATTTAACAATGAATATTTTATATGAATCAGTTTGGACATAGTAAATACAGGCAATAGCTGACACAATTTATCTACATTTGTAAAATGCTGCATTGGAAGGCTGATTCATATTTTCTTATGAAATATTCTGGGATATGTAAACCTTTAGATGTGAAAACAAGGCATTTTAAGCCCTATTTTCAGATCAGGGGTTATGGACTGATCCCCAACATAATTTTCAGTTTTATGCAATGCTAAAAATGCAGTTCACTTATGACTCAATTTCACTTAAACAATTTTATTGCCTCTTAAACATCATTGTTCATAAAATTGTAGATAATTTGATTCAGCATGGGAATCACAATATAGTGCAAAATATAGACAGTATCATATCATTGTCCAATACATAGCTAGAAGTTGGCCTCACACATGAAGAAGATCATCCCAAGTTAGACAGTCTAGTGAGGTGAGAGGCACGCATGGAAAAGACGTTTGCCTGCCTTTGACAGAAGGCCTCTTCAGAATGATCAAAAGAATGAAATCATGGGAGATGAGGACTATCAGTATTGTAGTTAAATCAATATAACCCACAAAGTAGAACAGTAGAAGCTGGGTGATGTGTCAGGACAACAACAAGCGAGAAGTGGAGGAATGTCATAGAAGACGTGTCTATTTTCATTGAATTCACAGTAGGATAGGCTTAAACTGGCAACTGTATGTGAATTAGCATGCAAATACCACCAACAGCTGAAACAGTGATGACTGGCACATAGACTTGTGGAGACTTGTTAACGAAATACAGAAGAGGTTTGTAGATTGTTACGTAGTGATATTAAACCATTGCAGCCCACAGAAAAATTACTGTATTCCCAAAAGTATAAAAAAGAAGTGCTTGTGTTGCAAATCCAAAATATGAAATGTCTTTATTCTCTCCCAGGAAATTGACCAAACTTTCGGTCAAGTTTGATGACAACTTAGGAATAGCAGGCATCCATGACTGACAACAGACAGAAATAATACATGAGATTGTATAACTGGGAATCACCAAAGAACAATACAACTGGACCCACATTTCCTATCAGAGTAAAGAGAGATTGCTAGAAACAGGAAAAACAGGAATCCTTTAATGTCAATATTATCTGAGAAGCCCCACAATATAAACATGGCGACTTCAACTACCTTCTTCAACTGAATACTGCATGGCTTCAAAATTCCTGGAAACCCTGACAATTCAATTTATAATTTTAGATCCTCAAGACAATATCTTTTGAAAAGTTAGCCCACCCAATTATATTCTCATATTTGTTCCTTGGAAGAGAAAATATTCTAGGGAGTGATGAGGTGAGTAATGACAAAGAATTTGGGCACAAGTACATGAACTTTCTTGTTAAAAATAAGTGAAAAATTGTTTCATAAACTTTTTGGCTAAATGTGTCTAGTGAATAAAAACCTGCTATTGTTTGTGCTTTATTGTCGAATTAATTTTATTTTAAATGTTCTATCATCTGTTTTCATATTACTTCATATTAAAATTCACAAAGATGAATGAATATTTCATTTTAACAAAGAAAAATATTATAGTGGAAAGCACACACTTCAGTACTATTACAAAATTTGATTTCATGTGCATAAAATGGCTTTCTCTATTGGTCATAATTAAAAAATGGGGGCAAGTACATTTACATCACAAGAGTATACTAAATTTAAAGGATAAACAATGTGAAAGTTATTTAATTTAAAATGTTTGCTGATGACTTAAAATGTGAAAAGTCAATTTACATTTCAGCTTGTCTCACAAGACTTTGTTTTCAGACCAAATTATTTTCTGCTCTTTCCTGGCAATGATCCCTTCTAATAGCCCTTCAGGAGCAGTGATGCAAGAGCGGCCAGTGTTCTGGGGTTAGATGTACTATGTGAACAATCAAATGAGTACAATACTGTTTTTTTTTTTTTTCAGTTTCAATTTCCATATTATTGAAATATGTGTCAATAACGTGCTCATTTTCAGCGTGTACAGCCTGTTGTACTTTTATTATTTTATTCAAATTTTAACTTTGCTTCAATATATGCTGTTTCTCTATTCATACGCTCACTATCCCTGAAATGTCCTTTTGTGGATTTTCAACACTTATTTCTGTCAAGAAAAAGTTATGGCCATTTTGCTCATTGTTTATAACTATTATTGCTGAAAGAAAAAATTCATGATATTTTATGATTTTTGCTATTTTTACCCCCTGCCATCAGATTTTTTCTCATTCAGTGTATTGTGAATCTAGAATTCTCAAAAGATTAAATGAGAAATTTGGGGGGTTCAACTTAATTTTTTTCATTTTTTAATATTCCATGAAAATCTATGACAATGACAATAAAGTATGTCCTCTGCCTCTGTCTCCTGAAGGCTCTGAAGACATCCAGACACTATAGGCAGGGCTGAAAGCTCAGGATTTTGCTGCCCAGTCAATGGGCCTTACTTTGGAATTTATGCTCCCCAGTGTGACAGCGTTGGATTCAGTTGTGCTTTCCCTACACATGGCTCTTCTGCCGCTTATATTTGAACCTATAGTTCATATTAGAGTTGATAGGTTTATGTCCAACAGACTTAAATCTTCAGGCTTTTCATGTGCCAGTCGGGCCCTGAAACTCAAAAGAGAAGCAACACCGACTCTCCAGTTCATTCAGGACAACTAAGAAGGAGATGATGATGCACAAAGACCATCACAAGGAACAGAGACAGTCTACAACTACAAGCAAGATCATCCCATCCGTCTGCCCCGTGAGATCTAAGTCCCCTTTCAATTAGAAGCGGCGTAGGCTTCACTATCCCTGAATCTTCAGGATTGGGGAATGCACAATGAACTAGAGTAGACTTACTTGTATTCTACTGTATACTTATTGTTTTTCTAGCAATGGAAGAACTTTTTTCATTGATGTGGAGGCAGTAGCCAGTAGAGTTTCTGAAGGGAGAGGGGGGAAATATGAGTAATATGCATCTTTGGGACATTGAACTTGTCCTGAATGATGTTGCAATGACAGGTTCAGGCCATTATATATCTTCTCATAACTTACAAAATCGTGTGGGAGAGTTTAAACCATAATGTAAATAATAATCCATACTTACAGCAATGTTCCAATATGTGTTCATCAATTATAACAAATGTATCATACTAATGAAAGGTGTTGTTAATGTGGGAAAGTGTGGGAAGGGGAGAGAGTGGGGCATATGGGAATCCCCTACATTTTTAATGCAACATTTATGTAATCCTAGTATCTTTGAAAATTAAAAAAAATAAAAATTATATATATATATATATAATTAAGCTAAATTACCATTTCTAAATAAATTCAATTTATCCATGTCTTAATTTCTAATTTAGTTAGATTGGCCTTAAAAGTATCAATTAATAATATGCATATTTATTAGTATATTTTGGTGATAACAAGAGCATATTTCTGTACAAAAATTTCATCATTCCCCTTCTCTCTACCCCCACTTGATCTCTCCTTTTCCCTCTCTCTCTTTCTCTTTCCCATACTTTTTCTCTATATCCCTCACTCTCTCTATCTTAACCACCCCAGTCTTTATTACAAGAATGTACATAATGCATACAAAACTATTTGCTGGAGATGTCAAGGATAATACATGAATTAAGGAGATAGTAAGAATCAACATTATAATTCTACATGTCACTAGTGTGTCTGAGACAAACAATTGTGGAATATGAAGAGCTTATAAAACCCTGTGTTAAATCTCAGTTTAGCAAAGTCAATTGAGTAGGAAAAGAAAATCCATTGTTCTAAAACCAAGAATTATTTGATTCACAAAGATCAGCTTCAATGTCATTGACGTGGTGTCATTGCAGAATACTTACATAAGAGACGCACTAAAATATTTTATTATAGTAAAGTTTTGATTATATATGAAGACAGTGTACAACTAAAATGTGATACACAATTTAATTATCTAAATCACAATAGAGTTAAGAAATAACTTTTTCTGCATCAAAAAATTGAGAAATGAATACAATCTATACCAGAATCTAAATACTTTCTCTTTAGGTTGTGCATATACTTATAAACTAAAATTATCTATAGAGATTTTACTCAATAAATAACAATATTCTATGATTTTAGTAACCAAAAATGCATCACCATCACACATTCTATTTTTGGACATCTCAGCAATATAATATTATATTTTGCTTAAATTGCCCTGATATTCTCAAAAGTTTAACATTCTGGCTTCTCTTGGTACTTGGGATCTTGTTTTTAGATCAAGATACTGATTTACAATTGAAGGTTTATGTTATAGTTAATAAATCTCTGAGAGAAATTCTCTACATCACTATAAGGTTCTAGTAACATAATAGACAAAATGTAGGAGTTTAGCCATTTTATCCATTTGGTTTTCAAATAGACATTTCTATTAACTAATATCTACTCATTATTAAAATTGGTGTGCTTATTTTTACCTGATTTCACTTTAAGAAGAAATAGAGGCTAGAAAGAAAACTATACATATCCTGAAATTAATTTAATAAAATATCAATCTAGAAGGCTTGAATAAAATCATTTCCTCAGCTTATTTACTCAGAGAACAAAGTAGTAGACATCCATGAGAAGAGTTATACAAATACTGAGGTTGTGGAAACGGAAATCTATGATAGTGACTACCACATGTTAAAAAGTGGCTACTAGGAGTTGGGATTTTTTTGTACATCATCTTATGCAATCTACAGAGCACCATACAATCAAAATAATTTAGTATAATCTTCTACATGAGAAAACTGATGCCTTTTGAACATTAAATTGACCAAAGCCACACAGTTGGTTACTAGCAGAGCAAGGATTCAAGCCAAGGTTTCTCTGACTCCACACTCTAAGCTATTTTCCCTTGACCATATTACAATTCTATAATGACATGAAAAATTCTGGAATTTTATACTTTATTACAATGCAAAATAATGTCCTCAGATATCTGAATTCCTTTTTAAAGTCATCAAACTTAAATAGATCATGAAATTTAACAGACACATTAAAAACTAAAGTGAGTCTAGGTAAAATAGCTAAATAATAAAATAAGTTTAAAATGCATTTATATTCCTCCATCAGAAAAAAATTTCATATGATCTCAAATTGGCATGTATCAATGGATATTGGAAAGGTATTCATATCTCCCATTAAAAGCTTACCTAATTTTTAAATAGAGTCCTTTATTTTTACAGTCCCTATTCAGACTATTAGCTACAATTAAGAAAATTAAAGCAAATTTCTAATGCAATACCTCTTTGATATAAATATTTAGAGAGTACTTCCTATTTACATTGCAATGTTCTTTGGAAGGCATGGCTTTAAATTTTAATGCAATGCTAAGTAGAACATCTGATCTCTAATTTAAATATTAAAATATATACTCCAGTTTGAGTTAAAGCCTTATAGTTTCTAAACTAGTGTGTAAGTGATTAAAAACTTTTCCTATTACCTGTGGAACCAAACTGCTCTCTAAAACTATGCTATGAATATTATTTATTTGGATTATTCTTGAAATCAAGCTCTTCTTGAAATTCACAGGGCATGTCCAAGAAGAGAACATAACCTCTTCTGGGATAGAAGAGCAACAATTTTTTTTCCCATAGCAAACAAGATAATGTTTCTGAAACATCAAACTACTTGATGATAATGACTATATGAATGCAATTTGGCCTCTGATAAATAAAGAATTCTCAGTGGAAATTCATATGCCATAGGTTTGGAGAAGTAATCTAATTATACAGTACATAGTCTTAGCCTGATGTTTATTAGCTGTATGCCATTAAGTAACTTAAAACCCTGAAATAAAGTTTCTGCTTCCTGGTACTATAGCCTGTTTAAGTCCCTCGATATTTCCTAAACTCATATATAACAAAATAATATGAAAGCATAACCAATGCCAGAATTTATAATTTTTGATACAAATTAATATGCCCTTATTTAAATTGTCAACTGAAACACTTCTAATTACTATGAGAGATAATTTAAGCTCATTGAGAATTTCAAGTAGGAGATAAGTTATAAATATTCCAAACTTATTGGTAATAAGAATCAATATGAAGGTGGAGCAGTAGACAAATAATTATACTATTCTATGTGATAGAACATTAGAACATTTTATTATATATAGTAAAGTTGAAGGTTACTTGTTTTGTATTTTGAATGTTCTTCTCTTGTCCTAGGATCCCATATACTAATCTACAGTAGTCTAGTAATGTCTAAGTTAATAAGAAACTCTTTAAAATTTTGAAAAGTTAATGGATGCTGAACCCCAAACTTAGTAGATAAGTAATATTGGCCATGGATCTGAATTTAAATGAAGAAAAAAGGAAATAATTATGACACTGATAGCCCAAATGGAAGCAATATACTTATTAATTAAATTAAATCTCAAATTAATCCATAGGTTCCATGTAATCTCAATTAAAATTTAAGAAAGTTGTTTTTGCAGAAATTGAGACGTTAGTTCTACAATTTAGATGTGAAAAATAAAGCACTAAGCTCCTCAAAACAAATGAACAAAAGAAGAACAACGTTAGAGGCTTCACATTTTTTGATTTAAGGACTTACAAAGTTAAACAATTAACAATATGGGTTGTTGGAAAAAGACAAATATCTGGATAAGTGGAACCAAACACAGAGTTAACAAGTATATTCACACATACTTGATCAATGGAATTTGGCCAAATATGTTAAGGAACATCAGTGTGGAAAGCTAAGTCTTTTTTTGGTTGCATTTTAAGATGAGGAAGCTGGACTTCAGATAAATTAAGTGCTGACCCAACTCAGAAAATTTCATACAGATTTGGGTCTCATATCTTAAGATACCTTATACAGCAGTAAATTATATATGTTTATATTTTGTAAGCTTCATTTTATGTGAGTGGCTTAAGAACTCTTAATGCAACAAACAAATATCAACAAGTGTTGCATTATTACAGAATCATTTACTATTTTACTGTTGAGGAAATCATCATGTTGATATTTAGAACCAGAATATAATTGTATCATATGCCCCTTAGGGCCTCTCCTGTGATTTAAAACTGCTGAGTTATGCTTATCTTTTCCTTTATTGCAATATCATTTTCTGTATAGTTGATCTTTGTGATATATCTGACTGATCCTTTTCTCATTTCTGTTTCTAGATATTTTCTAAATGCTTTCTTCATGTTTCTCCTGAGGTTTATATTGTACAACCTACATCCTACTTCTTTGAAAAGATACCAACTTGCTTCAATAGCATGCATGTTTTCTGCAACTGTATCCTATTTCCCTTGATTATGTTGTTTTTGTCCCAGTTTATCACTATATTTTTTGCATGTCCATTATCAAAAATATACCTTTTTCTTCTTCAATTATGTTTATCATAGGTATTAAAGAGTAGAGTTGTATATAGAGGATACAGTAATATTAGCTTTTGCAGCTACCCTTTTAGTTACCCTTACTGATAAACAACCTTTCTTCACACAACTCCAAGCTACTCTCTTGTCTTTTCCTTTCAACCTGCGGAACTCTCTTTAATAATTCTTGTAGGACAGTTCTCTTGTTGGCAAACTCTCTGAATTTCTCTCATTCTGTGAATATTTTAAACTTTCCCTTATTTTTGAAAGACAGTTTTGTCAGATAAAGAATTTTAGGCTGGCAGTTTTTCTCTTACAATACCTTAAATATTATTATCATCTCACTGCCTTCTTGCCTCCATGGTTTCTGATGAGAAATCAGCACTTAGTTTTATGGAGGATAACTTGTGTGTGACAAATCAGAATTCTCTAACTTTGACATTCTGATTAATATGTGTCTTTGCATAGGTCTATTCGGGTTTATTCTGTATGGAATGCTTTGCACCTCTTGGATATGTATATTTATGGCTTTCATAAGAATTTCAGCCATTATTTCCTCACATATTCTTTCTGCCCCCTTTCCCATCTCTTTTTGTTCTGGGACAGTCATGGTGAATATATGTGCTTTGTGTGGTCACTCAAATCTCTGAGACACTGCTCCAATTTTATCTATTCTTTTCTCTATCTGTCTTTTCTTACAGTTCACTGATATTTTATTTTGTTAAAATCTTTTCTTGTATGCCTCTAGTGTATTGTTAATCTCTACTATTTTGTACTTCATCTCCATAATTTCTGAAATATTTTCTTTTATCTCTAAAAATTCTTTTTTATGATCACACTTTGTCTTCTTATTATCCTTTTTCTCTTCAGCCATATTTTCCTGCATTACCTTGAATTGATTTAGATTTTTTTTGTGCTTCTTTGCTTAATTGTTCCAAATTCTATATCTGTTCTAAAATTTCTATTTATCCCCTTGAATAAGCCATATCTTCCTGTTTTTTAGTATGGCTTGTAATTTTTGGCGTATGTCTAGACATCTGATGTCTAGGTATCTTGATGAGATAACTTGGAATAGACAGTTCCTCAAAGAGAATATACAAAAAAGCTAAAATGCACATGAAAACATTTTCATCATCACTAGCTATTAGGAAAGTGTGTATTAAAACCACAATGAGATTTCATTTCATACCCACTAGAAAGGCTACTATTACAAAAAAAAAAAAAGAAAACAGCAAGTGTTAGAGAGGATGTGAAAAAATAGGTGCACTCATTCATTGCTGATTACAGCCATGGTGGAAGACAGTTTGTCAGTTCCTCAGGAAGCTAATTATAGAATTATCATATGACCCAGCAATCCTGGTACTAGGTATATACCCATAAAAATTGAAATTAAGGGCTTTAACAGACATTTGCAAATCAATCTTCTAAGTGACATTATTTGCAATTACTGAAAGATGGAAGCAACTAAAATGTCCATTAATCACTGAATGGATAAACAAAATTTGGTATATACATTCAATGGAACATTAATCAGCCACCTAAAGAAATGAAATCCTGATATATGCAACAACATGAATGAACCTTGAGGACAAAATGTTTATTGATATAAGACACAGAAGGGTAAATATTTTAAGATCTCACAGAAATAAACTAATTACAATAAGCAAACCTATAGAGTTAAAATATAGACGACAGGTTACAAGCAGATAGTTTGGGTCTACAGAATAGGGAGTTGATGCTTAATGTGTATAAAATTTCTAATTAGGTTGATTTTAAAGGTTTAGCAATTGATGGTGGTAACAGAAGCACATTATTGGAATGTAATTAACAGCACTGAATTATAAGGGTGAATGTGGTCAAAAGAGTAAACTTAGGTCATATATGTTACTAGAATAAAAAGTGATAGGTGAAACATAGGACTGCATAAGACAGTGAACCCTATTGTAGGTGATGGGCTAGTGTTCATAGTAAAAGTATAAGAATGTTCTTTTATGAATTATAAAAAATGTATGACACTAATACAAGGTGTTAATTATATGGTGATATATGGGAAATATACAGCTATTATAAACTATGGAAAATAGATAATCTTACTCTTTTTATAATCTTTCATAAATTATAACAAAGGTAATTACTCCTTAAAAAATAGTACAAATTTTAAAATGTGCTGTCATTGATTGTGGTACATATTCCACACCAGTGCAAGGTATTGGTGGTAGGGTAGTATATGAGAATACTGTATTTTACACATGATTGTTCTGTAAACCCACAGTTTCTCTAACAAAAATTTAAAAAATTAAACATCTGAGTTGTGGATATAAACAATCTGAATCAACAATATTCATAGTGTACTTAAAACTACATTTGCTGTTGAACAGTAAGAGGAAATTTCAGATAATTTGTAGAGTATTTTAGGAGATAGAATGTAAATATGAAGTTCAAATATGGTATAAAATCTTGGGCACTATACACTGTACTTTTTGCCTGTTGCTTAGGTGATTAGAAAGTATCCATCAAAACTTTCTTCATATAGAGCTCTACATAATTACTGGTACCCCACTCTTAGTGGAAAACAACAAAGATAAAATGCAAAATTGGTGTATGTAGTGGTAAATAAGTGTATTCCTAATCTGGTGGATGATTTCATTTACCTATTGAAGACGCAGTTCAGTTCAAAATAAGAGCAAGAGAAGTAGAGCCCAAACTTGAATGGTCATGAAAATCTATCGATAGAAGGCAAGAATCCCTCATCTATACATTGGCTTATATTTTGACATAATGAGGAAAATAATCAATTATTCTTTTAAGTTTATTTGCTAGTTATGAAATGTAGAAGTGATTTCATATTACTACATGTATCATAGTCTCTAAATGGTAGTCTCTTTGGTTCATAGTCTCTATCTTATCTTAATGGATTAAGAATACTTCAAGAGTCATGTTTTGTTTTATTTCATTATGGAGGAAAATGATAGTTGCAGAACAAAGCTATGATGCAATAAGGAGCAATATATGACTGAAGAGTGCTTGCATACAAAAAGAGATATAGAGTTGAATTGTATCTCTGGCATGTATCAGTTGTTGCTATAAAGAAGAAATAAAGCATTGTGCATGTCTTAGATTCCTAAGCTGTTTAAGCAAACACTATGTAATGATTTGGCTTAAACAATGGACATTTATTTGCTCAAGGTTTTGAGGCCCAGGAAATGTCCAAATCAAGGCTTTATCAAGGTGATTCGTTTTTCCCTAAAGCCAGCTGCCAGTGACCCTTGGCTCCTCTGTCACATGACAATGCACATGCACCTGTGCTGTTCTCTCCCTTCTCTTCTGGGTTTCGTTGATGATCCATATCTTGATTCCATGGTTTTTTCTCTGTCTGAATATTATTTTCTTTTAAAAGACTCCAGCAACAGTATTAAGACCCACCCTGAATAAGGTAGACACATTTTAACTAAAGTAACTTCTTCAAAAGATCCTATTTACAATGGGTCTAATTCCACAACAATAGATTAGATTTAATAACATGGTTTTCTAGGGCACATACAGTTCCAAATCACAACAGTAAACACAATTCCATTCCTGCTGCAAGTGCACAGTAAATAAAGGCTTTTATTTTTTTTATTTATTTTTTTTTATTTATTTTTTTTCTCCTCCTTTGTAAACTTTGTTGAGCTTCATTGTTTAATTCCAACATTGGAGTTTTCTGCTTTCTATTAAAATGTTATATATGGAAGAAACAATAAATTAATTTCTAAAGAGTGATCCATTAATATTAAATTCTTTAAAAAACATAGTCACTTTCTCTTTATAACTCCTGAGTCCTTTCAAAATGTCCTTAAATATATTTGCTCACACCTAGTGTAAATTTTCTTTTGGCATTCCTCCCAAAAACATGTAAAACTTAGATAATATTTTTCATAAAAATTATATGAATTTGGGATATGAAAAGATAGAACATGATCACTAAACCCAGCTTTACACCTATTTCAATCATAATATGTATCACTGGATTCAAGTCAAATACAATGTTTCTTTGCATATTAATAATCACAAAACAAACATATTTCATATAGATAGTGGATGTAATATCTGGCTTAAGGCTATGGTCCCACACATTTTTAATGCTTTGGTTAAAGTATTAATCTTAAGAACCAATATTTGTTAATTTGAAACATAAATAAATATATTTCATGATAAAAATTCAATTATGTGAATCTCCTTAGTTTATAATCAAAATTGAAATATTTAAAGGAAATATTTTGTTTGCCTGGCTTCCATCACTGTGTCTGCTTGGACTCTGAAATGTCTTAGTGTTTTAAAGAGGAGTAAACTTTGAACAGTGGACCTACCATCACACAGAGCTTTTTATAATGGAGTTGAGCCATGAAATCATACTTTCAAATTCCAAATGCTATTTATCTTTCACCATTGTGGCCTCAGGTATATCATTAAACTGATGACAAGAAACGAATCAGGGTTGATATTCTTCTTGTGAGTCCTAATCATGTATAAGGAATAATAGATTGTCTTCATCATTTCATCAAAATTTGTATTTTTTTTCTTCAATTCTGTTTTTTCCTATATTTATATAACACTTTTGCCTCACTTTCCCTTCAGTTAATAGTTACATCTAGCCCATCCCCCACATTTTATTGAGGCCTGTCCTGATTACACTATTTCCCTTGCTCCCAAAGCTTACAGCCTTAAGCTCTATGACATTTTCATTTGTTAAAATACTACTTTTTACATTAAATTATAGCATATCACTTACTTTTGTAAATTTCTCTGCATCTCACAGCTAGAATATAAAGCCCAAGGGGAAAAAGATCTTTTATTCTTTACTTTACTGTGTATGTAGTTTGATCCTCAATAAAATATTTACTGAATGAATGAATAAAATAAAGGGACATAATGAACAAAATACGCCTAGTGTCTAATTAAATTGCAGTAAAATATGTCTCACAAATTTATAAACTCTGAATGTCATTATTTTGAAATTGTATACCAACATTTGAAACTTTCCCAGAATCCATGAGTAATTTATAAAAAGTTATTAAAATTTACCCATGAATTTCTATTTAAATCAATTTAATTCTTGACCTATACTTAATCCTCTCCATCTTTTCTGAGTTTGTGTCTTGCTCTGGGCTTGCATCCTGGCCTTAGAAAATTCCTTGTGTTTTGGTAATTGGAATGTCACTCTATTCCCGTGAAATACACTTGCCTTACGTCAGGGTTGTTTATTATATGTTTTAAAGCCAGGAATCCTCTGCCTCAGCATCCTTTTAATGGAAAGTTTCTTACACTGCTTTAACAGTATGCAATCTGTTTTTGCCTGTAAGGCAGGCTGTGGGCAGAGTAAGACAGAAATGGTTTTCCTGGGTCAGGTTTTCAGGCTGCCACAAGATAGACTGGAACAAACATACATCCACACTACTATGCACATGGAGCTGACTCTGCTTCTTCCAAAACACAACCAAGGACTCACAAGGAGAGTGCAGGTTGACTACTTGTGGTGTCCAGAAGTGGTTGAGGGAGACAACAACACTTGCTGCTGGTTTTAATTTGAATTTTCTTGGTTCAGCACTCACGTAATTGCTGCAATCCTTTAAATGTTTGTTTGTGTTTTGTTTGTTTGTTTAATATTTTTAGTATTGAGGAAGAATGCTTGGCCAGTTTTTGCAAGTTTTTCAAAGATTCTGTGGTTGTACACAACCCTGGGGTGTCTTACGCTGCCTTATTGGTTGCCTAGAAGTAGTCATAATGATATTAAGTGCACTAAAATGATGTAAGGATGCAAATTTTATACCCTAGATAAATCACTTCCAATAAAATCGAAAGAGGGATGGTTAAAAAACTCCAAAAGAGAGAATAAAATTTAATTTTAAATATTGTAATAACCAATAAGAAGTCAGGGGAGAATCAGAACTTCAAAAATATATTACATAAATTGAAAATCACATATAAATAATAATTTTAAATGTATTTTAATTAAATATCCCAATTAAAAGAATGATAATTGATTCTATTCAAAGGTAAGATCCAAGCAGATGATGCTATATGAAATAAGAAAATAGTAATTGGAGGTACAAATAGAAAACTTAAATATAAGCATATAAATACTATTGTGCAGTGTAGTACTATAAAAATATACTTTTGTGTTATAGAGGTATGAAGGATAGTAAAAAAGAAACACAGAGTCAATTTTTTAGTAAAATCATAAAATTATTAACAGGGTGACACAAAAAATAAAATTTGACAGAATTAGAGGAATATAATTTTAAATATATACTGACATTGAATAATGAAAAAGATTAAAGCCCTTATTTTGTTGAAATGTAGGATAAGGAAGTAATTTTTCCTTGGTGTTTCTTACTTCAGATCTTCTGCCAAAATGACTTTACTAATACAGATAAGATATTAAAATGCCACAAATAAATATTCATCAAAAATGATTCATCAAACATCAGTTTTAAAAATTATTCTTTCTTCAACTTATATTATTTGCAAGTACACTTAAAAGCTATAAAAATTTGATTTCAATGCTAGGATATAAAAATCACACATGGAGATTTTACACCTAGCAAGAAGAATATATTGAGGTGGAATTGACTTAGATAAAATCCATTACTTTCTCATTTGGCTTAATCCCCAAGATCATGTACTATGAAATAAATTAATGTTGTTTTTTTAATCTCCAAATAAGGTTTCCTCAGTATCACTATTTTGTTGATAAGGAAAATAATTGTACTTTCAAAAGTTCATCAAATATGTAGCATATTATTTTCTAATTCCATGACCCATACCATCAAATTCTCTCCTGAAAATCTGGAGTGTAAATCACTTTTTGTACAAGTTGTTTATACATCTATGTGAAATTTGATTTTGTTATCATTAGTTAATGCAAGAATCACAAGAAAGCATTTCAGTAAGCTAATGGCCTTTCGATTAATTATAAAATCTTTACTCATCTCAGCCTGAGTTTTACTTTCTACTCTTGTCTCTTTATCACAGTAATAGCCAAGAACAATAAAATGATAATAAAAAGTGTGCATAAACATTGTTGTGGCTGACTACAATAAAATGTCTTATGAGTGGATGAACTGGGTGTCACGGCCAAGCCAGACTGGAGAATTTGCCCAAGTTAACTTGTTGAAGCCTCAAATATACCCATTTATTGCCTGGTGCACTCTCCTAGAAAAAAGTTACTTATGGAGAAGCAGCCAATGTAAAATTAATGAAATTGTATTTATTATAGGTAAAGGTGTCTTATAAATATTTAAAAATAAAATCAAGCTGTGACTGAAAATACGGTGTGATAAAAATTGTTGAACACATTAGTATAAATAAAAATAAACATATATGCACAAAGGGAAATGATTGGAAGAAAATGTATCTAAAGGTTAACAACATTTATAAACTATTTCATTTTCTTTTTTGAATTTTGTTGTACACTAATATTTGTGTAATGAGCAATGCTTACTCCTATGATAGTGCCATACTTTTTTTTCAGGTGGTACCAGGGATTGAACCCGGGAACTTGTACATGGGAAGCAGGAGCTCAAACCAATGACCAATCCCCACTCCCCTAATGCTGTACTTTTAATTATAAGAAATTTGTTTGTGATAAATGTGATATTCCATCCCTGGTGGTTAACATTCAGACGCAGATTGAGTATTTCTCCAGAAATACCTTCTCTTTTAACCAGTCATAAAATAGAGAACTATAAAAGATTACAAAAAATGCAAAAAATGATCCACAAGATCATGAAGCTTCCAGGTGGAAAGCAATGCTGTCACAAACTGATCAGGGATTCATTAGTCATTGAACTTTTACCCTTGGAGTCATACCAAGCAAACTTCCTTGGAATTTGACCCAAGGATGACCAACAATTTCAGCAATCCTCAGTAGAGGAAGTGCAGTGGCATTATCAGAGTGAAAGGCAAGGGAGACACTGCTCTGCTTATGTTCATGGTAGCTCCCTTTTAACTTGGAAAATAGAAAGTTCCGGGTGAACTTTCTATCTTACCAGAACCTGAACAAAAATGAGGTTGATTTATTTTACTTCAGACCAAAAAAATATGCTTGCACAAAAAATTAAACATAAGATGTATCAAAGGAAACAAATACTATATCACAGAATCGCCACTCTCTTTAAATGGTTTGTACATTCTATTTGTGAGAAGAACTTGAAATTGACAAATTTCTAGGCAGATAATTTTGGAAGATGCTTTCCCCCACTTTTGGCACATGGTAATTATTATTCTCAAATTTGTAGCATTTTAGATGATATAAAAAATGAGGATATTATTAGAAGAAAATGCAGAAATATGTACATGTCAAGTAGGTCTTACCTAAGTATTGTCAGAACATGTAAATATGGAAATATAGAAATTGGTAGAATCAGAGTCATCAAGAATTGTACATATATTGGAAATATAATTATTGGAAGAAATTTGAATTTAAATAATCACATAAAATATATATTCTGAAACTTAATAGTAATGTGTGGTGTATCATATTAATACACCGCAGTAAAGTAGCTTAAGGGATTTCTTTCTATTCTGTCATTTGTATCAAATAATATCAGATATGAAAAACAGTAGAAGATTCATTAAACCTATCACTGAGTTTTATACATCTATAAACATGATCTCTGGATTCAACGAATCTTGGTAGAATCACAGAGCCAATTGTTGTGACTATAAATAATTAACTTTCTGTGCCCTTTTTATTATTGAAAATATATGTAGATGAAATAAAAAAAGAAAAATGTGTAGAGTAGTGAAATTGATGGTATAATATGTTTGTTATTATAGCATGGAATATTTGTATTAGTGTTTTAAAGGGAAATATAACAGTTTCAAGTTCATTCTAATTATGAAATATATATAAGTTACTAGTATATAATATGCATGTAATGATTTATATTTTATTTCTTTTGGGTAGTCAAATTGGTAATTTTTTTTCAATAATATTTGGCAAGTTTCTTTTATTATGAATTTCCAGAATTACTAAACTCTTTTTTAAAAATTCTAGATTATTCATGTAAACAAAAACTGTTTTTTAAGTCATTCATGCTAAGTATCATCTTTGATTTTGCAGCACAACAATTTACAACTGTTGAACTCTATGGGAAGCAGGAATAACACAAATGTGCTTTACCTCATCCTTATTGGATTGACAGACTCTGAAGAGATCCAGCAGGTCCTCTTTATGTTATTTCTCCTGATACACTTGATTACCCTGCTGGGGAATGCAGGAATGATACTGATAATACTCCTGGATCTCCAGCTTCACTCACCCATGTACTTTTTCCTCAGTCACCTGTCATTCCTTGACATCAATTACTCAACGGTCATCATACCTAAAACCTTAGAGAACTTACTGAATTCCAACAAGTCTATTTCATTTATGAGCTGCTTCACAAAGATGTCTTTATTTGTCTTCTTGGGTGCCACTGAATTCTTCCTTATCTCATCAATGGCCTATGACTGCTATGTAATTATCTGCAAGCCTCTTCAAAAACAAGTTGTTATGTCCACAAGACTCTGTCACACACTCATCCCTGGGTCATACATATTTGGATTTATTGACTCCTTGGTCATGGTTCTTTGCATGAACAGGTTGCATTTCTGCAACTCCAATATAATCTATCATTTTTTTCTGTGACTTAAACCCACTTTTAGCCCTGTCCTGCACTGACACCCATGACACTGAAATCTTGATATTCATTTTCTCTGGCTCAACCGTATCCATGTCTCTTACCACAATCTCTGTGTCCTATGTGTCCATTCTGTGTACTTTCCTGAAAATTAAATCCTCTTCAGGAAAGCACAAAGTCTTCACTACCTGTGCCTCCCACCTCCTGTGGGTTACCTTATTTTATGGCACCATGATATTTACTTATTTAAAACCAAAGAAGTCCTACTCCTTGGGAAAGGATCAAGTGGCTTCCGTGTTTTATGCTATGGTTATCCCCATGCTGAATCCATTCATTTATAGTCTTAGGAATAATTAGGTGAAAAATGCTGTCATTAGAGTCATGCAGAAGAGAGAGCTCTCTAGGCAATTGAAATGAAAATGAGCTGAGCATTCAAGTGAGCCTTTCTTCCTTCCCTATTTGGGATTTTAATTTTGTATCTCTCTAAATTAACTAGCATCCTTTAATTAATTTGCATTTTAGTTTAGCCATCTCTACTTGAACAAAAATGATCTGAAACTTTTTCAAGTGTATGTTTTTAGAAATCTAACCTGAATTCATGATACACCTGTGGTTTAAATATACATGTATTTTAGGGCAAAAAAAAAAACAACAAACGGTGCTATCTTTCAACTTCTATTATATAAATCCAGAGGAATGTTCCAATTTCAAAGAAATTTATTTTGGGAAGTACTTTCAGAAGAACTTCCATTTTTTTTTCTGTGGATAAAAAATAGAACAGTGTTAGATTGCTGTTTTGAACTGGCCAATCCAGGGTTTAGATTCTAGATCTGCCAGCTTTTTAAATCAATATCCATTAGTAAGTCACTGAAACTTTAAATCTAGTTTCCTCAGTTGTACAAGAAAGAGCATAATTCTAAATTCAGAAAGTTATTATAAAGATTATATCAAGTGATGAATGGAAGTAACTTAGATAGCACTAATATATTTTGGCCACTAGCAATAGAATACTTAAATTCTTGCAAAATTTTGAAAATACAGGGATTGTTATAAAAATGTTCCCTGGTGGTTTAAAAATTCATTTGGTTAATAGCTTAAAATTAAAATCAGCACTTCAATATTTGTTCTTAAAACAAATGAAAATATTCCAATAGAATTAATTTCTAAAAAAAATATATGTGAAAATTGAAGAAAATTTGGGAACTATTTTAAAATGTTAAAGAAAATTTAAATATTTTAATCATTTTTGTTAGTTTTATTGATGACTGTACACACTAATGTTATGCATGTGTAGGTATAAATTAAATATTTATAGAAAATTGTCATGTTCTATTTATTTTTTGACTCTTCAGAGCTTAACTAACCCTTAAAATTTTGGTAATTTCTATGTCATTAAAATTTGTGTGATGAATGTTTACTTGGTACATAAGCAAAATAAAAAACCTCATATTGCAATGCTTTAAGATCTGAAGTTTGATAAATTCATGAGCTTTTCTTTGCGTGCAATAATATCACTTTCGTGTCTAATAGCCATTTGAAAATTTTCTCATTCTGTGAAGTGTCAACAAGCTTCAGTAATTAGTATTTGTTTAAATTTAAAATGACAAAATTATTCACTTACTCATGATTTTATGATTTGTTATAGTCTTTAAAAAGAAGTAAATGCTTCAATTAAATTCTTGGCTCATTGTGTTAAATTTTTTAATGTAAGAAATTTTTTAAGCTAAGGATGGATAATGAATCCTAATTTTGTGACATCCCATAAATTTTTGTCACATAGTTTACTAACATTTCCTTTTAAAAATTCCTCTATATAATAGCCATTTTATTCATTCTCTACTTCTAACAGGTGTTTCTGATACCTGATATTTAATTAGTAAAATTGTGTTTATGTATTGCTGATTTCACTTTAATAAAAGATAGAGGGTAGACAGAAAAATATATACATCCTGAATTTAAGAAAAAAAGATCAATCTAAAAGATTCTAGTAAAATCACTTCTTCAACTCCTATACTCAGAAAACAAAGTATTTGATGTCCATGGGGACAGTTATAAAAACAATGAATCTTTGAAAAAGGAAAGCTGTGATATCAGCTACCACATATTATTAAGAGACTACTAGGAGTTGTGATTTTTTTATTTACATTACTTTATGCTAATTTACATATGCTAATCAAAATAATTTAGTATAGTCTTTTACCCCTAATAAATTTCTGATTATAAAAGCCAACCCATTTCTGGTACTTTGCATCGGCACTTTTGTGGCAAACTAAGACCCAATCCTATGTCATTCTTGCAGTTTCACTATCTCTTTGGATAATAATCCATTCTAAAGCTTGAAATTTACACTTTATTCACTCCTAGTACAACACTTCATTATTTAAACAATGCAGAAATATAACGAAATTGGATCACTATAAAAATTTGTATAGAATCCATAAGAGATATATTGTGGTGTAACATTATTATAGTTTATCATATTAACTAAATGTTACCATTTAATAAGGATCACATTACCAAGATGAGGAAATTGGACCTCAGAGAATTTAAGTAACCAACCCATGTCAGAACTTATCATATAAATTTATGCCTCATATCTTAAGATTTCTTATATAGCATTAAAGTTTATATGTTTATATTTCCGAAGGTTTCATTTTACATGGGATGTCAAAGAATTCTATTCATTCAGCAAAAGTCAACCTATAGTGCATTATTCCATAATCATTTGCTTTTTAATGATGAGGAAATTATCATATCGTTGTTTAGAACCAGAAGATAACTGGATCATATTCCAATTGGGACCTCTCCTATGAGTTAAAGCAGCTAAATTGTACCTCTCTTTTATTGCACCCTCACTTTCTTGTTGCAAAGTTATCTTTAGCGATGAATATGACAGATCCCTTTTGCATTTCTGTACATATTTTAAATACATTGGTAGTGGTTACCCTGGGGTTTATATTATGTAACCTACGTCTGTAACCTAATGCTTTAAAAAAGATGCTAACTTAGCTTTAAAATCTGACAGGCTTTCTACTCCCATATCTCTCTGTTTCCCCTATTTATGTTGTTTTTGTTCCAGTTTACCATCTTATAATTTGTATGTCCATTATCAGAGAATATGGCTTTTTCTTCTTTAATTGTATTCTGACTATTACAGGAATTAAAGTGTAGAGTTGTATGCTGAGGATAAAGAACTATTAGGTTTTGCATTTTCATTTATTTACCCTTAGATTTCTACCTGTATCCTCATCTCTTAATGTTAGTATCTTTAGATCATAGTCTCTTTCCCTTATATTAATGGTTTAAGAATATCAGGAATCATGTCTTATTTTATTGCATTGCAGAGGAAAGGGATGGCTTCAAAATAAAGCCACGGTACACTAGGCAGAAGTGACAGAAGAGTACATGTACATGATAGGAGATGAGGAGGGGAAACTTAGCCCTGGCATGTGTTACCAGTGAGAGTTGCTATAAATATGAAATAAAGCGATGTGCATATCTTAGTTTCCTAAGCTATTTAAATGAAAACCACGAAAAGTCCTACTTACAGTGAGTTTACACACACAGGAATAGATTATATTTAAGAACATGAATTTCTGGAGTACATGCAGTTACAAGCCACTACAGCGCATGATATTCCATTCCTGCAGTAAGTGCTCAATAAATGATCGTTTTGATCTTTTCTCTACCTTTGTATTATTGTTTCAATATTGAGTCCAAGATAACTTGATATTTCTGCTTTCTATTAAAATATTATTAATGGAAGTAAATTTAAATTAATTTCTAAAGATTGAAGCATTTTTATTAAATTCTTTAAGAATCACTGTCATTTTCTCTTTATAATTTCTGAATCCATTCGATATGTAGTAATATTGAATTCATCATACCTAATATAACTCTTCTTTTGTCCTCCAGCCCCTCAAAATCTATATATGTATGAAACATAATATTTTCTTAATTTTACTAATTTGGGATATGAAAATGTAGAAGATGATCACTAAACCCAGCTTTATAAGTATTTCAATCATCATATGTATTATAGGATTTATACAGGTATGATGTTTGCATGCATATGACTGATCACAAAACAAATATAATTCATGTAGCTAAAGGATGGAATACCTGCCTCAAGGCTGTGGTTTCATGTATTTTTAATTATTTCGTTATAATATTATGAATGTTTTTAATTTGAAAAATAAATAATTACATTTGATGATACAACTTCAATACTAAGAACCTCCTTCATTTATAACCAACACTGAAATATTTAAAGGAAACTTTTTTGTACTCATTGCTTTATTTATTTAATTAGTCTGCCTGGCCACCGTCATTCTATCTGCTTGGATTTGAACTGTATTGTGGTTTTAAAGAAGAGTAAATTTTGGACAGTTGGCCTAACATCATACAGAGCTTTTAAGCACGAAGCCGAGCAATGAAATCATACATTCAGATTTGAAATTCTATGTAATTTATCTGTCCCCATTGTGTACTTAGATACATCATTGAACTGATGACAAGAAATATATCAGGACTGATAATTTTCTTGGGAGTCCTGGTCATATATGAAGTGAAATAAATTGGTTTCATCATATTAATCAAATTAACTATTTTATTTCTTTCAATTCTGTTTTTACCACATCGACATAAACACTTTTGTCTCACCCACCCTTCAGTTATTTATTTCTACCCTTCCTCCCACTTTTTATTGCTTTTTCATGTCCTTGCCTAAAATCTCAGAGCCCTTAGACTGTATACATTGCAATTTTATATTGCTTTTCCCATTAATTCATGGCATATCACTTACTTCTGTATATTTTTCTGTATCTCCCAGGCTAGAATATAAGGCCCGAGAGGACAAAGATCTTTCATTCTTTGCTATACTGTTTACACAGAATTGGTACATTGTAGATATTCAATAAAATATTAACTTTAAAAAGTAAAAAATTTGCATAATAAAAAAACACATTAGTGTCTTATTAATCCAGCAGTAAAACACCTCCAACAAATTTCTAAACTCTGAATATTATATATTTCATTATTTCAAATTTATATCAACACTTGAAACTTTCTTTTTCAGCATCTATGATTAATTTATAAATTGTTAAAATTAATGTATGAGTTTTAATGTTTTCAAAATTTAGTATAAAGTAAGTGCATTAACAAACAAAAATACAAAAATTGTAAACAATTTTCAAAATAAAAATGGCAAACCTTTCAATTTGAAATAAAAAATAAATATAATTAAGACAATAACCTTAATTTATTCTTGGTCAAATAGGAATTATATATTTAATTCTAGAATATTTCTATAATGGATGGCAATATGGCTTAGTACTACAGGTAAGAAAAGTGGTGACCAGATAAATAATGGAAATATTAAATTCCTCTGTTATTATACAGGGATTAATAAACAAAAATTAAAAACAAATAGCTATATCTAGGTGCTAGAGTAAATCCAGTGAATTCAACCTAAATAAGTAGGAAAAGTAAAATTAAAAACTAAAATAATAACAAATCTAAAACCAATAAAATTAAATAACATTTCTCCAAAAAGAAGGAGGGTAAAGACCCATTTTGTAATAACATAAAAAAATTCAAGAATTCCACAAAAGAGTAAAGGAGAATGATACCCATATAGGGAAAATATAATGAGATAGAAGATAAAATTATATGGTCATTTATATCATTGTTTAAATCAGAAGAAATTGAAAATCTTTCATCAAATTTTGGCTTCTGCCTTTACAATGTAAGTGGTATAAGATTCCCCTTGCCACATAAACAACTCTAAACCTAAACAAAAGGCAGTTGAAAAATGTTTTCAGGCATTGAAAACAAAAATAACACATCAGTAATCCTTGAGATAATAGAAATATATGAGCAGGGACTCTTGTTTACTCTGCCTTTCTGTATTGCTTGTTGACTTGGAGATACAGTGTAAGCAGAGTAGAAAAATTCTGCAAAACTGAGCAGGCAAGGAATGGAATTTCTACCATTTGAAGAAGTTAGAAAATTTAAAAAAAGGCTTCAAAAAGATTTGCCCCAAATATCAGAACTGGCATTCTCTGTAGGTCCTTAGATGACAGCTGAGCTGTGCATGTGTAGATAATCAACAAGCCAGGAGATGCTTCTTCAGGGTTGAGAGCAGTATCTCATTTATGATGCAGCACACAATAGGGACCTGAGGAAGAGGGGAAAAAATCCCCAGGAACCAATTCCCAAAACACAAACATCCTTATCGGAATGTAATGCAACTTACAACATTTTCACACAGCAGAAAGAAGGGAAAACAGGAAGGGCTCCACCACTAGCATCCACCTACTTTCATAAACACCTCATGCAGTAAACATTTAGCAGGGCTTATGGACAAAGGCCAGATTCCAACCATCAATAAACACATCCTAAAAACCAAACCGCCCAGTAAGTTTCCCCTGCTTTGTCTCAAATATGCCAATCAGCACAGACTGTAAGCCTCTATGACAGCCACTAAAACCAGAAACCCCTGCGGAGAGGGGAGTCTCTTCTGTGAGCATGCTCACACTCATGTCTTGTGTTTGTATTTTCCCCTTATTAAAATCTTTTCTAACATTTTTATACCTGTGGTTCATCTCTGCATTCTTTCTTATGTCATGACAAAGCACTTGGAAATCAGCTTTGGCCACTAATCTTCTGGCAAGCCAAACAGGAGATAGTCTCTGTAACTCTCTCCCCCACCTGATGAGACTGAAGAGTTTTTGGCTTCTTACCAAAGCTTGCCTATGCATTTTCCTCTCTCTCTCTTTGCCAT
>JAQZBX010035821.1:0-10374 GCA_029593785.1 Cabassous unicinctus
TTTTTTTTCTTAAATCACATGTCTTGATTTTGATTCAGAAAATATA
This sequence comes from Cabassous unicinctus, assembly GCA_029593785.1. Classification (NCBI taxonomy): domain Eukaryota; kingdom Metazoa; phylum Chordata; class Mammalia; order Cingulata; family Chlamyphoridae; genus Cabassous; species Cabassous unicinctus. The sequence continues at coordinate 47 of JAQZBX010035821.1, forward strand.
TTTAATTTACCTACAGCCAACTTCTGAAATATCGGGCACTGAAGAAACAATGTTTCAGAGTCAATGGATAGATTCTCATCTAGCCTGTGTGCATATAAACACAACTGCACTTTTCTCTGACTTGGATTGGTGTTGTCTGAACAAATGTTCATTTTGATATATGAATGCACCCTTGGCATTCACGAATTTAACATTCCTAGTTTTAACTATTTGCAGATGAGCCAGAAGATTTATGACGTGTAGCAATTTGTTACTTTGCTCAAGCGCAGATTCGAATCACATGCAGTCTGGCTGCGGTGGCCCAGGAACCACTTAGCTGGTGTGTACCCGGAGCTGACTAGCCAGCATCCCTGGTGCACTGCGTCACTATTTATTTCATTAAGCATCTGATTACGTTTTAGTACATGTCACTGAATTTAATGGGACAAATTCCGTTATGTGTTATGGTACAATTCATGGATCTCGGCATTTGACAAGTTGCCCAAATGTATTCCTTGGGGATACATCTGGGGTCTATTGCTCCACACGTTTTCCCTCCACGGCCAATGTACTCCCTTGTCCCAGGAAAGAGGGTGTGCTTGCTCTCCTGAATGCAGGGATTCAATCAGAATTTCTGGGGGTGAGGCCTGAGCTTTGTTCTTATTAAAAATATCCTGAGTGATTCTAATCTGCAGCTGGGATTGAGAATTGCTAGGCCTCAGGAATGGCTTTTCTTGGTCCTGAAGGGACTGATAGCTCAGCCAGTGTTTTCCTTCAGGCCAGGGAGACTTCATAACCACATTATACTCCAGATATTCCAAACAACTCAGATACGGCACACTTCCTCTTACCTCTATGCCTTTGCAAGGGGTATCCCCTCAGCTGGCCACTTCTTCCTTCTCTGCTAGGCTAACTTCTATTCATCCTTCAGTCCTCAGCACACTCCTCCTCCTCTGAGAAAACTTTGCATGGAGCTCCCAGCCTACTATTGTCATCCCTAAACCCTGGCTGGTTATGTACTTCTGTGTCTTCAAAGTTCCTTGGACACACTGAATGTGAGCACTTTTCACACTGTGTGGTTTGTTACTTGTCTCTCTCCTTTGTTGGATTGTACTTTTCATCTCTGCTCCCCCAGTTCGTCACATGGTTTCTGGCACACGTGCACACACACACACACACACACACACTTGCAGTGACTTTTAGGAATGGATCAAGTTTGGATGATAAAGTCCAATACTTTGGAGAATGTATTGGTCAAGAAGGAAAAAATGGGATACTCAAGAGTTAAATGAAGCTATCTGCTTGGATAAATGAAAAGTGAAAAATACATTTTTTTTTTTTAAACTGAAAAAGAGCCTGTTTTTCTTTGTGCAATGTTATGGGGGCAGTGATGTGAGAACACTGGTTCTCAAATTGGGCTGTTCATTGGAATCATCTGGAGAGCTTTACAACTATTGCTGCCTGAGACCCACCCTCATATATTCTGATTTAATTGGTTTTCAGTGCAGCCTGGATATTGGAAATTTAAAAAATTTCTCCAGGTGATTGTAATGAGCAGCTAAGTTTACGAACCATCCAACCCTGTGTCTCAAGTTGACTGTGTCTGAAGAACCACCTATTGAGCTTGTTAAGTTGGCAGAATCCCAGGTCCTGCCTTGGAGATTCTGATTCGGCAGTACTGAGAGGCTGGGTGTACCTTTTAGAAAACATAGCCTGTTGTTCTGATGGAGGTCCTCTTTCAACCAGACTTGGAAAAACCTTGATTTAGGCAATTGGCTCTGAAACTTCCTTTCACCAGAGATTGATAACTGAGGGGAAGATTCATTTCATTTGTTATCCAGGCGCAGCTTTTCACTCTGCACAGTCCAAATAGCTCAGCAGATTTAGATTTAAGATGCACACATACCAATATGTTTTCCATCCAGTATTAAATATTTGTAATTTTTAATCATAGTTTATATCCCTCTTACTAATCTATAAATCTCTCTTGGCCTGGGACTTTATTCATCTTGTTTTCTCCCCCTTTATACTTGGCACAGTGCCTTGCAACTAATAAGCACTCAATAAATGTTTGAAGAATGAAAGGAATACAAACAGCAATTAAATGTTGTTCTGAATTAGCAGCTTGCCTAATTCAATTTATAACAAAAGATGGTCAAGAGAGGAGTATAGAATTGGTGTCCATTTCTAGTATTTTCAGTTTAAAGAAGAAATTAAAAAAAATATTTTCAAACAGTTCTTTGGGGCACATATTTTAATTGCAAAATCATCATCATTTCTGTCCCCCCACCCCAATATTTAAAATAGCTACTCTCTTGGGAGAATACAGTCATGGAGGAACATCAACAAACCAGAGCTGGCTCAACTCTGAAGGCATGCTTGATTAGACCTCTTCTCACTGTCTTATTTCAGTTCTAGGAAGTGCTCTCTGGAAGCTGGGTGAGGAGGCCTCTCTGCCCATCATCATCCACCCAAGCTTTTCAGTCACGGTGTCATTTTTGGCCTTCTGAAACTGTTGAGAAGTTTCACCTCCAAATCTCACCACCCCCTCCATATTCAAGGCTAATCCGAGAGCAATTTCCCTTCCTAGAGAACTGAGACAGTGAGAAGTATAATGCTCTCATCTTTGATGGACTGGGCTGGAGTGGGAGTGTTAGGAAAAGGCAATACTAATATAAGTGAATTTCTTTCATAATAATACACTCTGTTGTTTCCTGTGCCTGTATCAGCCCTACAAGGCAATGCCTCAGGTGCTTCCCGGTTGCCATGACTGCATCCTTCTTTAGAAGTTAGTTCTGGTTGGAGGAAAAATTAGAAAGTAATGAGACCTGCAGAAAAAGTGAGGGCACATATCCTATCTGAAGAACTATACTACAATCCTCTGCCTTTTAAACTGGAATAGATTTTTCCCCCTATCCATTCTTTTCTACTCTAGAGCATTACTGGAATATGAAAAGGTACATGGAGACCGAATGGTGAGATAGCAAAGAGAGGAGCCTGGGAGGCAGAAGCCTATTATTTGGCAGTTGAAATAGTTTATGAAATTCTAATACAGATTCTTTATGCACATGCCTGCCCATCTTTTTCTCTAGACTGTGATCTTCTCAAGAGTAGGGATTGTAAAGTTAAATTTTTATTCTCTTTGCCCCCACTTCCCAGAACTTCGAATGTAGTAGTTTACACATTTTTGGCACTTACTAAATATTGATTAAATTAGATTGGTCCTGAGAGAGCTCTTAGAATAAAAACACTGAAAAATAGAGACCCTCCATTTTTACAAGCTTTTCACTGTGGTCTGCAGTTGGAGTCAATCACCTTAGTGGAGGCAGGACTAGCAGTAAAGCTGATGACAACTTTAGGTAAACCCTTCTTCTCCTCCCCAACATATAAACACCAGAAACTAATTTTCTACTCAGAACTGTTTCATAATATATATTCATGACAGCAGTATATTAAAACCACATTCTCAAGTCGTAAGTATTACAAACCACATTTTTACATGGTATTGCACAGCCACTGTCGATTGCAACAATTTGGCATGGAATTCCAAGTAGCATGCATTAAATTTCATATGCCCTTTAATTTTTTTATCTCTTCATTTGCATGCATGTATTTTATAATCATTCATTCTGGTAATAAAACCCACAGGATTTTAAATTGAGCTGAAGTCCCAGATGCTTGAAAAGAATTTATGTTGCATAATTGTACTGGTTTGCTGGAAAACAAACAATAATGTATGACTTAAATACTCTGCCCAGGAGAGGAGTTAATCTCTTCCCGAAACTTCTTGGGCTATTGACTGACTTCTTGTGAGGGAAAGAGTCAGAAAATTATAGAAAGTATAAAAATGATGGAGCAGGGAATAGATGTGGCTCAAGCAGTTGAGCACCTGCCTCCCACACAGGAGGTTCCAGGTTTAGTTCCGGGTGCCTCCTAAAGAAGACAAACAACGAGCAGACAACAAGCAGACATCAAGCAAAACCAATGAGCAGACAATGAGCAAGAAACAGTGAGCAGACAACAAGCAAAAAAAAAAACCCCAAAACAACAAACGAGCAGGGAGTGAATGTGGCTCAAGCATTTGAGTGCCTGCCTCCCACATGGGAGGTCCTGGGTTTGGTTCCCAGTGCCTCCTAAAGAAAAAACAAACAGGCAATGAGCACAAACAACGAACAAAAGCAATGAGCAAACAGATGAGGGAGCCATCTCGGGGGGGTGGTAGTGGTGGAAAATGATGGAGCAAAGCAGAGAGAGACAGTAGAAGATTTTACTGTCTAGAACACTAATAAAAATTTACAGTGTAAGTGTTTGTGAAATAGCTATAGCGTTTACTCCCCACCTAGAAAGGGGGAGTTTAACTTATATCAGTGTATTGAAACAAATGGTTTGTTTATGGGAGGAGAATTGTTCTTCTCTTCATGGGAACAATCCGAGTGGGCCAAGGAAGGAGAAATGCTCAGTACTTGGTTGCAAATCTCAGGGCTCAAATTTTTTATCTATTTGTGGCTGCATAACAAATTACCTCAAACATAGCAGCTTAAGACAACAAATATTCTTTTGCTGTGTGTCAGGAATCCAGGATCAGTTTAGCTAGATGATAGTTCTGGGCCAAGCTGCTTGCCAAGGATATAGTCTCATCTACACATTCCACTGAAGAATGATCCTTTTCTAAACTCACTTATGTGGTTGTTGACAAGCCTTAGTTCCTTGCTGGCTCTTGGCTGGAGACTTTATTCCTTGCTACGTGAGCCTCTTCATAGGTGGCTGAGTGTTCTCATGATATAGCAGCGGGCTTCCCCCAGAACAAGTGATCCAAGACAGAGAAAGAAAGAGAGAGAGAGTACTCAAGGGACAGAATTTGCATTCTTTTTATAACTTAATCTCAGAAGTCATGTAGCACCAATTCTGCCCTATGCTGTTGGTTACACAGACCAACCCAGGTGCAACAAGGGAGAGGATGACACGAGAGCATGGGGATCACGTGTGGCCACTGAGAGGCTGCCTACCGCAGGGATAGATTGGGTAGGGGCAGTGACTCATGACCCCAACCTGAAGATGGCTTCTGAATCCTGACCTTGTTTGATGAAGGTCAGAGAAGAAGAGGGGAGAGGAGAGGGTCAAGCAACGCAGGGGCTCTGGTCTTCCCTTCCTTCTCATTGCCTACCCAATGCCACATCTGTACCTCTTTTCCTCTGAGCTGTGCCTTGGAACAGGAGCAGACAAAGACTATAGTGAAGATGGGGAGGGGTGGGTGTAGGCTGAGGAGAGGGGCTGAGAGCTGGGCTTAGTCTGGTTCATAGAAAGTATTTTTGCACAGTACATAAGAAGGTAGTATGACTGATGGTTCATATATTGTTAGTGTTGCAGAAATAAGGAAAAGAAATGTCTAGTAAAGAAACAGTCCAAAAAAAAAAGGAAGGAAGAAAAGTAAATATCTCTTCTAAGAAGGCATGACAGCCCTCTTTTTCAATTCTAGACAAGGTTCTTTCATGACCAGGGATCCAACAGCTGAAGTACATAAAGGGAATCCATTTGGAACTGGGAGTTGGCAATCAAAACAAAGCAACTATCACTGTTGCTCAGGAGTTTGTTTCCCTCTGAGTCTACTCTGATGCTTTTCTTGATCAGCTCTCTCTGCTTACTCATCTTTCATGTGGCTCAAGCTGACTCCGTTAGCCCCAACATTGCACGGTGCCTCTTGGGTTCAGTGCCCACCACAGACTCTCTTTATGTCCTGTTAGCTCAAATTTTGAGAGAGAGGATCTGATTAGTCATTGGTTAGAAAATGAATTGGCTGACCTTGGGCTAGAAACCCATCCTGGAACTGTGTACAGGGTAGTTTTCCAGACGGGACTACGAGAGGGACAGTCAGTGAAATTGCACCTGGTACAGAAAGTGGTTAGCTGACTACCTGTTTGCATTCAGACATCTAATGGTGGGGGATAGAAGAGGCTGAAATGTTTAACATAGAGCAGCAACTAGTAGACTGTTCTTTCCGGAGAGACAAATCTAGGGATGGGGAAGAGAAAACTTTTTTTATCTTGTACCTGAAGTAATACACATTCTCTCTTCCAGTAGTTCCTAGATATTGAGGGTTCACAGAGCAGTAAAATAAAAATAAAAAAATTGGGGACTTTCATAAAGTTGTGGACTTTATATTTTGCCAAGTAAAGACCCTAAAAATTGGCAACAATCATAATCTTTTTTTTATCATTTCATAAAATAAAGGACATTCCTGTCCCAAAGAAATACAAAGAACATACTCTGAGAATACAGGACAGTCCTTTAAATGTAACACATTTAGCTTTACGAGAAACCAATTGGACTGTTCTTATTTATCTCCTCTTACTGCATACAGATTGGTGAAAATTTCATCACTGGCTGACAATGGTTGATGAGCTGGTGCTCATTTGCCAACTTGTGTTTAGGAACCAATGCTCTGGTTCAAAAGGAGAGACACATGGGCCATACATAGAAGGTTAGAACCAGTCACTTACTGACATGAGAAGGAAAGGGAGTCTCATGTGATCATTTGTTCATTCATTGAACTAAGTATTTAGTGAGCACTACTTTGTGGTTTATAAATATTAAATAATTCATTGAAGATTATGAATTAATTCTAGTAGTTAAATGCAGACTTGGGGCAAAAATCAGTACTCTTTCTACTTATACCCTTTTGCATTTCCAGCTGGACAGATTGTAGAAGATTAAATCCAATTATTAAATTAAATATGGAACAAGACTTCAATTGAGTATTTTAAAGGCGTTACAGCTAAATAACATATCCAGAAAAAGACGTTGAACTGTCCAGTTGCAATTCAAATTCAAAGAAATTGCTTTTGCCAGCATACTAAAAATGCAAAAATCTGAATCACTTTGATGAAATTCAATCTTTAATTTTAAAATTTCTTTAATTTTTTTCCTTGGTAGACATTACTTACATATATGCAGCCCTTTTTATTTATTTGGGTGTCTGGAAATTTTCTAATTCTTAAAGTTTCTGATGATGACCACATTTCCTTCAGGTGCTGCTCCTTTCCAAATAAAAAAGTTCCAGTAAAAACCTTTATCTTCATTTGACAGAGAGAAAAAGTAAAGGCAGAGATGTCCCAATTCTCTCAGTTTCCATTAACTCTGAGCAGAAGCTTTGCCTGTGGAAAAGAAGATATTCCGATGGCAAAGAGACTGAGGAGATTAAGTGGCTTTCACACCACCATGTAGGATGCCATTCACTGAATATCTAGATAACCTGATTTCCAGATCCGCACTGAGCTGTACGCTCCACTCTGCAGGCAGTAATGGTGCTGATTTACTCTGGGACCCTTCCTGGTATTACATTTAAGTTACAGTGCCAGTGATTTGCACTTTAATGGAGTTGCAAAGCCGGTGAACTTCATTCCTCTGCGTGCCATTACCATTGCCTATAGCTTGTATTTAATGCCTGTCAGTGTGGATGTTGTTAATGTGTGTTTTGGGTCACTTCCTCTCTTTTAAACACATTCACAGGTTTGAAGAATTTACATGAAATTATGTTTGGCTTTGAATTTTGACTAGTAATACAGAAAAAGTCATAAACACAAATAAAAAATCAATTATCCCATTTCCCAGAGAAAACCACTCTCAATATTTTGGCATATAGCTTTCTCCCACCCTCACCCCCCACAATAAGGCAAGAAAAAAATTGTCATTTAGAATAGCAGTGACTCCAGAAACTTTGGAGTGACATACTTCGTATCTGGTGAGATTTGTTTTTGTTTCGGTCTAGGGCAGCAATAGGTGAGGAATAATTATGAATCAGGACAACAGAATCCAAATAAGTCCCATCATTTATAAAACCAATTTTAAGACATGATACATGCATCAAAAAGGAATCACCAGTCCACAAACAACCTCTAAGAAATAAAAATTAGCACTTGGAGAAAGAGTAACTTGTTCGAACTGCAGTACTATGTCTACTTAGATATAATATTCACATATACCTCTGTTTATTGTCATGCCCATTCAGGTTATGCTATTATGTTGTATTATTGCTTTTTGGCTTTGCATATTGCTATATGGTGTTTTTCTTTGTGATCAAGAACTGTGGGGGGACGGGGAAGAGAAAGATTTAGTGAGTGATGACACAATTAAGATTTTACCTTGTCTTGTCTCTGGTTTGTTGTGTTTTGTCAAAGATGTGTCTGATAGATATTGTTTTTATTATTTCCAGCTGCCCTAGTTATTTCTCTCATTTGATTTTAATTTAGCTTTCAAAGAGGAACTGGCTTGCCAGGTGGTTATTAGTTTTTCTAAACTCTTTCAGTTCTAATTATAAAAGATGTCCAAAGAAAGTCATTATTTTAGCATTTACTTATAACATATCATCCCACTGAAGAGGGAGTTACATGTTCCTACTGCTGATTTCTATTGCTGGCACTGCCACCCATGCCTGAGGAGATAAGAAACAGGCACAGCCTTTTAGAATGTGTCTGCATTTCTTCTTAAAAGCAAAAAAAGTGCTATTCTTAACTGAAAATAAAATGTTAAAGTAAGACAAATGGTGCATATGAATACACTTTAAAAAAATGAAAGAAATCCTAACCATCTTTGATTGCTTGGTAATATTTTTCATTTTCATGAAATAGGTCTTATTTGGGTTACATTTTGATAACCTACATAATAAAGTTAGTGAAAAAAAGAATAAGAGACAAGATTTGGAGTCAAGGGGTATATGAGGTCAAGTTCATCTCTGGGGGGATGGGGGTTGATGGGCCAAATATTTATTTATTTATTGGGTAGTGAAACAAATAAATGAGTATTTTCTCATTGTTAACTAATACGGTAATTACAACCCTCTGTACTATTTTCTTTTGGAGGTGCAAAGCCCTGAATTCCTAGGTGCTTTCTCATGTTGCTTTAAAGCCTTTCTCATTTCTTTCTGATTTTGTCAACCTTTTCCCCAACCTTGCCTCACCTGGCAGAAGCGGCCTGGGTGATCTCAGTCCCATTTGAAGCCATCTTCCTCACTCTTTGCCATGTGTGCCTGATGCCTTTCAGCCATTGCCCTTCACCAGCTCCTAGGGCTACCCCACCTCGTCCAGGCCACCTTTACCTTTGCTCCTTGGTCAAGAGTTTTTTGAAGCCAGTTGCTCAGTGGTGGATGGGTACACTGTAGAGACACTAGTGATACTACTTTGAAAGTCAGATTTATGGCCTTCCCATTATAGACCAAGTTAACAACCCATGTTGCACCCAAAAGGATAGGCTCTGTGGGCTGCATCTGTTAACTCATGAGATGCTTCCACAAATCTATGTTGAGCACATAGAAAAGCTGATCAGATTCCTTAATGCTCTTGGCCTGCCTTCCCCCTTTTAATGCACATATTACAACTCCTTAGCAAGAAGGAATCATGTCAAGGTGGAGACTCTGAGGCATTGTGGTGGGTTGGGCAGCTCATGGCCTTTTGAAGCAGAAGAGGAGCTCGCACTCATTAGCTGTGTGAAGTTGGAAGTCCACAGAGCTTTGGTGTCCTTCTCAGTAAAATGGGCTTTATGATCCATGGGGTTGATCCATGGAGTTAAACATATTTAAATAAATGTAAGTTCTCCTTCCTTCCTCCCCTCAGGTAGTTATTCAAACCCCAGATTATTTCTCTAGCATAAGCCAGTATTGGTCCCTGCTAGACTCATCATTGGAAATGGAAGTCAAGATTAAAAAGTAACTTGCAAAAGGAACAATTTTTAGGAACCCATGGACTAAGGTGACCACTTTATATATATATATATTTTAAAGAACTCTAAAGCTAGAATTATGGACATGACATTTTTCCTCTTTTTGAGGAATAAGAAGATACTTTCTGGAAGAAAGAGTACAAAGAATAAGAAACTGTCCCAAACCCAGAATTGAAAAATGTGTTTTAGAACTGGTCGATATCCAGCTTTATATAAATGCCCTCTGAATTAAAAGGACGCCACCTTTGTTCCTTGCTTTCACACACAGAGCCACCAGATAGACCAGATTCAGCACAGCACAGCTACAGCCATTCAAGCTGGTGGGTCCTTCCCACTTTGTTGGAAGCTACTCACCCCCAGAGCAGTGGCCAAAGCCGACTATCTCCTCTCCTCCCTTGGCTCCATTGTGACCAAGAATTGCTCCATCCTGATTCAGGATCTTCCTCTTAACCCCAAGGCAGAGAATCCTACCTGCTCAACCTCAGTGAACATCGAGCTAGCTAGTGGAAATGGCAGGGGTGGGTGGTTTCTTGTAATTCTTCTTTCATAGGAGGACTTGGATCCTCTCTGTGGTGGTTTGAGTCTTTTGTAGACCCCAGAAAATTATGGTCTGAAATTGAACCTACTGTGAACCTTTG
>JAQZBX010035821.1:10474-24524 GCA_029593785.1 Cabassous unicinctus
CTTTTTTTTTTTTTTTTTTTTAAAGATTTATTCATTTACTTGATCCATTTTAAAGCCCCCCTTCCCCATTTGCTGTTTTGTGTCCACTCGTTGGGCAATTCTCTGTGTCTGTTTTATCTCTTCTCATCTTCCTCCTCCAGTCTTCACTGGGATTGGATCCTGAAGACCTCTGATATAGGAGAGAGGTGTTCTAGCCATCTGCGCCACCTCAGCTCCTGGTTTTCAGAGCTTTCGGAGCATCTCGTCTTGTCTCTCTCCTTTTACGTCATCATCTTGCTGCATGGCTCCCGGGGCCTGGCAGCTCACTGGCACACAGAGCCTGGGAGCCCATGTGCCTTTTATATATATATTTTTTATTTTACCGGGAGGTCCCGGGGATCGAACCCAGGTCCCTCCATATGGCAGACGGATACCCAACCATTTGAGCCATATCCGCCCCCCCACTGTAAGCTTTTTAACCTAATAAATTTCCAATTAAAAAGCCAATACATTTCTGATATATTGCCCCCAGTAGCTTTTAGCAAACTAAACACTCTCTACACCTAACAACCGAGAACCTCCAAACCCTATCTCTCCAGCTACTTTCCCCACCCCTACCATCATCTGGAAGTGCAGTCTTCATTACCAGAATCTTTGGGTTCCTGAGACTGCCATCCAATAATTATTCTCAGAGACTATTTCTGTAGGACTATTTGCCTAGATAAAAATGGTTGTCTAGTCTTGAATTTACATAAGAAGATAATTCTGTATTCTATTGAGGCTACTAAAATAATTTAAAAAAAAACTGTGTACTTGAAGCTATTTTAGGCATATGTATGTAATAATGGATACAATAGCCTTTGTGAATAGAAGTTAAGTGTAATTATTTGATAATAACCTTGAGCAGCTTTCCCACTTGATTCTTTTCACTGCTTCCATGCTTGCTTAACTCTTGCTCATTTTCAGGTCTCAGCTGAAATGACCCTCCCTCAGGAAAACCTTCCCTGACCCCCTGGACTAGGTTATTTCTCTTTGCAACATTTATCTTCATTATTTTTATTTTTTATTTATTTTTTATTTATTTTTCACATCTCCACCAGATTTATTTTGTTTGAAAGGAATGGTTTTTGAAAAAAACAAAACAAAACACATGGGGCAGGGAGAGTATGGAATAGAAAATAAATGCAAATGTAAGCTGTTTTGCTAATTGTTTTATAACCACAACAAACTAGTAGAGAGAATGCCCTGTACAAAACAACACAGTAAAGGTTCAGAGATCGAGGTGTTCCCTTAGCAAGGCTGAGGATTTCAGTATCTGGCATTTGGAGTTTAGGCTGCAGTCCTTGTTTTTGGATGGATCTCTGGGTGGGTGTCACAGTCCATGCTTTAACCAGATTTGAACAGAAGAATGGCCACTTGGCCCAGGTAGAAGTGGATGAAGTGCTTGGTTTCATGTGTCACATAACTACCAAAGTTCCTCCCCACAGTGCAGTGCCCGGTGGGGTTGTACTTGTCAAACTCCTTCTTGATATGGCCTGCAATGTTCTTCCCTATGTAATATTTCTCCAATGCCTGAGTAGCGCTCTCCACCGAGTCCAGTTGCATCTCTTCCCACATGTCCACATTTTTGGTCATGGCCTTTTGGTCACACATGGTTACCAAGGAGTAGGGTTGGCTACTGCAATGGCCTCCTGGGGGAGGGGCTATGGGGCTTAGGCCTGGCGAGAGCTGCCGTAGCTGCTGAAGCCATGGCCATGTCTTAATTATTTTTAAAGATTAATTTGTGTCAAAGAAGCAGCAAAGAGGCTCTAGAACAGGGGTCCTTAACTTTTTTTGTTCCACAGACTGCTTTGTCAGTCAGGTGAAAACCACAGACCCCTTCTCAGAATGTAGCGGCAGATAGTTTTATGACACTCAACTAGCGTCGGGTCTAACAACTACCCGTAATTTCAAAGTATGGATGAGCGTAAGTGATTTTTCGAGATGTGTAACAGCTGTAATGTGATAAGAAATGGATAATATTGTAATTTATTGCATACATTCATAAGTTTAGGAAATGCTATATTTCAGTTAGAGGTCAGAAAAAATAAAGATAAGTTGATTTTTTTCAATTCAAGCTAATGGACCCCCGAAATCATTTTAGGAAGGGATCTGAGGACCCCTGGTTAAGAGCCCCTGCTCTAGAATCACACAGCTCATGTTTGAATCTTGGCTTTGTCTATCTCTTAGCAGCTTTGTGACAATGGACAATTTATTCAACTTTTCTGTGTCTCACTTTCCCTATATGTAAAATGAGGTAATGATAATATATATCTATAAAGGACTAAATGAAAAAAATTCACGTGAAATTAGCATAGTGCCTGGTGCATAGAAGAATTCAATAAATGTAAGCTATAAAATGTCCTTCTTCCCCTCTAACTGTAAGCTTCATGCAGTCAGATTTTGTGATCATCTTGCCCATAGCGCTGCAAAGCTGACAGCCCACTAATTCCTTATTGATTGTATGGCCACTAATAAAAACACTGCTTTTTGCACATACCTAGCTCAGACTTCTAGATGTCATATGATCAAATGTGCTGAGTGAATCTCAATAAAAAGTCACCTAAGTTTGGAAGCTTGATTTAGCCTTAACATTAATTTTGCTCTTCCTTATTATTTTTATTATTATTTTGGTTTAAACAATAGGAATATATTAGCTCACAGTTTTGAGGCTAGGAGAAGTTCAAAATCAAGGATTTCTCTCAGAAGAAAAAGAAAGTGATGCTTTCTCCCAAAAGACTGTGGGATTCTGGGGCTGGCTGCCAGTGACCCTTGGTCCTTGGCTTTTCTGTCATGTGACAATGCACATGGTGGCCTCTCCTGGCTTCTTTCCCTTCCGGGTTCTCTTGACTTTCAGCTTCTGGCTTTTTTCTCTCTGTGACCTTCCCTATAAGGCTTTGAGTAATAGCATTAAGACCCATTCTGATTCTGCTGTGTCACACCTTAACCGGAGCAAGCCCATCAAAAGCCCTACTTACAAGGGGTTCACACCTGCAGGGATGGATTAAGCATGTTTTTCTGGGGTACATAGCTCCAAGCCACCAGAGAGGAAATCTTCCTTATTTTTTTTTTATCCTAATGAATCTTTAATCTCTTTTAAGCATAACATCTTTTGCTTTAGCATACTTTCTGCCCCCTCCCCCAGCAGTTCACTGGTGTGGCTTATAAAAGAAGAGGCATCATAATCCACGAATTGCACCTTGCCATACGTTTTTAAATGCTTTCTGATATTAACTGATTGATCTGTATGCTCTCTCTGGTGAAGAAACCAAATCCTCTTTCCACATTTAATAATTGAGTCAGGTCTTACTTAAGGTAGGATAGGAGAAATTGAACCTAAGAATCTATGGCAAAAACAGAGTATGTCTTCTGTCCAAATCATCCATGACCAATTTCCTCAGGGCTTTAAATGGCACTACAGTCTCCTGGCCTTTAGGTCTAAGCCTTGGCATTATTTGTTCCACTTATGTATGTCATTGAGCCCAGCAGTTCTTTCTCCAAACTTGAATGTAGCTGCTGCTTTTTGTTTCTAGTTGCAGCAGCTCATGCCAAGATAACTGCAAACTAGGCTGTTTCCCTGTCTAAGCCTATGCTCACCTCACTCCTTCCTCAGTATCTACTGGTTAGATACTCGTCTTCATAGGCAATATTTTCTCTTTTCACTTCACTACGCAATAATGGTTCCCTATAACATATCATATAAAGCTCAAGCTCCCCAGGCAGGGTCAAATCACAGATGAAGAGAAAAATAAAGGTGGATATGAGATCACAACTTTAAAATGTGAGTTTAGCACTCTGTATAGGTTTCCTTTTCAAGAATTTGGCAGTATAAATGTATGATGGTAGTATAAATGAATTCTCATTGGATTGTCTCGTCCTTTTTTCTACTCATGCTAATGACAGGCATTTACATTTTTGCCACGTTCTTTTCTCTTATTTTTTTGTCGCATTTCCCAACTTACTTCCCACACTTTTGTAAATGGACTTTGCTGGTACCTTCTTTAATTAATATTTTCAGGTCTCCTTTTCCTTTTTTATTTGTTTTTAATAGAATTATGTCTGCTTAAATTAAGTTGCTTTTCTCTTTCCATTTCTTGACTCACATTACTCTTCCTGGCCAGAACTCTTGAGCCCAATATACCATCTGCCTCCTCCTCCTATTTTAGCCATTTCGCATCTTTTATAGACTCACAGCCTCAACATGTTAGAGTTGAATGGGACCTGAGGGAACCAAAGCCAGCTCCATCATTTTACAGATGAGAAAAGTGAGCCTCAGAAAGGGAAGAAATTGGCCCAATATCCGGGCGCTAGTTAGTGGTGGTGGGGGGGCTGGGACCGGACTCCTGTCAATATGCCACACCCCCATTGCTCCTCACTGGTAGCCCTCACCTTTTTCATTTTCTTCAGCACATTGCAAACCCTCTTTCACTAGGCAACATTCACATTTCCTTTAAGAAGTGTTAAACTAACCAGGCTTTCTTGCTTTCTTTCTCTTCTTTTCCCTTACTTAAGTTGCTCTTGGGTCTGAATTGGGTCTGTAGCTCTGAATTGTTTGTTGAAGTCAGGCTAATATTTAGCTAGAAAATAACCAGAGCAAATTGTGCAGTGGTCTGCTCAGAAGATTAGCCATGATGCCCCAGACTCCTAGACCAGATAGGAAGCACTGAGATCCGACCTTTGGCCTTGCTAAAAAGAATTTTAGACAGCCTTCTCTTGGAGCATTCTCTCAAGGATTGCTTTGATAACTACATGGAAAAAACGTGCACAGTTGCTGGTTTTAAATAGAAAGTGGATGATTTTAAATCGAAATAGATTTAAAAACCTGAAGCGTAGTAATATCCTTTAGCAGGCCAATTCACCAATGGAATACTGCTGCAAATGGAATACACTGAGTGTTGTGTTGAAATGAATAAGAAGCATTTATAACTACTGTGTTGGAGAACGCTCAAGTATAAAGGGCCAGGCTGCCTTTGAGGTAAGTCCTACGTTTCAGCCTTCAGCAGACTTGTCTATCCTTCCCCGAGGCAGCACGATGGCTGATTCCGCAGGGACAGGTCACCTGCAGCTCACTCGCACAATGTACCAAGAAGACATGTCATCTATTAGCCAAACGAAAGTAATCACTAGTAACTTGCTATTTTTTTCAGCTAATGGAACAGGAGGGATGTGAAGAAAAGGAGAACATTATGTTCAATGCTTAGATACAGTAAAAGTCATAGATTGCTAAATTTATGTGGCTGCTGTTTTTAAAAATCGTAACAGAAACACTATGTCACAGCAGAAACTAATCTTTCCCCGTGCAAAATGTGACATCATCTCTAAAGGCCCTGAAGCACTTGCCAAAATAGTGGGTGTGTTTTTAAAGGCTAATTAAAAACTTTTGGCCCTTAGATTCCAACATTGTAGCAAAAGGAGATGGGGAAACTTAAGTCTGATATACCATGCCAGATGCCAAGGGGCAAAATTCCAATCTCTCTTATAATCCAATTGATACATACAATATTTATTACAGAGCAGCAGGAGTTTGTTATTTCACCAATAGGCAGAGAGACTGGGTGATTTTTTCCCAACTTTTTTCATTTGAATATCCAGTTTGCAAATTATATATCAGGTGTGGAGCAACCCAGTGGGTCTCTCCTTTTTTTATATCACCAGTTAGTGCAGTAAGCGAGGTGCCAGGAATATGTGATGAATGGGACGGAAAGAACATTCCCTTTTAAGGGTTTCCCATAGTGGTTTAGTTGAGACTGTAAAGCAAACATTAAAAAGGCCACCTTTGGGGACGGATGTGGCTGAAATGGTTGGGCATCCCTCTCCCATACGGAGGGACCTGGGTTCGATCCCCAGGACCTCCTGGTAAAAAAAAAAAAAAGGCCACCTTTGTCAGATTTCTTGCGTTTACATGGCCAGCTCTAGCTATGGCAAAAGCAATTAAGGCAGCTCAAAGGAGAGGGTGGATTTCTTCAGAGTACTTTTCATATTTTCCCCAAACAAGCCATGTCACATTTTGTCAAAACCTATAAAATTGTGAGGGGCAAAGTGTAAACTATAAGGTAAACTATAGTCCATGTCTAGTACACTGTTTCAGCATGTGTTCATCTATTGTAACAAATGTACCACACTCATGAAAGATGTTGTTAATGTGGGAAAGTGTGGGAGGGGGAGGAGGTATCTAAATTAATTTATGGAATCTAAAGCTTCTTTAAAAATAAATTAAAAATAGTTTTTAAAAGAGGAGCCTGCAACTGTTGCCTCCTGCAAGTAAGAGATACATAAATTCAATGATGCTCTGGTACCTTTAGGATCTCTCAGTATGTGGGGGTGACATTCAATATATTTAACAATCGGTAAGGCACTGGTTCAGACCAATCCAATTGGACTCCGGCTGGCGTGACTTACCTGAAGGCTGGCTACAAACCCAGTCAAAAATGTCTTGAGATTCATGGAGACTATCCAGGATTAATGGCCTGGGGCCCTTATCTTTGGGTCTACATACTTTGTGAGGATGCTTGGATGATTCAGGATCTGGGGACAGCTCCAGAGTTGGAGCTGCATATTTTTGTGTTGTGGATTTGATAACTATGAACAGCATGGAATGTTGGTGACAGCTCTGGATCAAATGACAAACAACAACAACAACAACAGCAAAAAAAACAAAAGCCCACAAACAAAAGACAAAACCAAAAACAAAACCCACCTGTATTTGAATTCCAACTCTGCAACTTACCAACTCTATGACTATGGATAATACACACGATCTCTTCCTTAACTGTAGAATAAAGATATTGGACTCAAATTCTTGTCTCTTCCATGGATCATTTAGACTCAACACTCATGCCTGCTCGTAGATCATTACTAAAACCTTCCAGCTTTCTGAATTGTGAAAGTGCATATTTTCTTATCACTGGAAATTTATGGTTGTTATGCAACATCACCCCAGCGATGGAACTTGCTCCTACCTTCATGAGATCCGTATTTTGGTGGTTGAGTACTAGTAAGTAAAAAACAAAATTCAGGTGTGTAATGCTCTCTTCCATTTTATGTTCTTTGAGAACATGTCACATAAAATTGGCAGTTTTTTAAATGGGAAACAGCATATGTCTGGGTTTCAGACTTTGTTTTTAAAGCAGAAATGCCACTTTGACAGAAAAGTTTGAAGCGAGTATGCTGGAGTGGATTGTCTGTCTCCTCTGGGTACTGCCCATCTTGTTCTGTAGGCTGTGAAGGAGGAATAGTGGACTAATACATGGCACTTTTCATGAGTCTAACACAAAAAGGTTAGCCTGGATTTATCCACTACCATAAGGACAGGCAGGCAAAGGCTTCTATTAAAGCTTCTGGCTTAGCTGGCCTGCTGGTCACCACCACCACCATCGGGCTCCTTCTTGCCACTGAGGATTAAAAACGTTCACGCCTAAAAATTGCGGAAAGGAGGAAATCTTATCCCTGCCTTCCTCACATGTGGATAGGTGTACTGGGGCTTGCTTGCCAAGTCCAAATCTTTGTGTGGGGTAAATTACTCCTTACATAGATCATAAAATAAGCACCGGACATTTCCTGCAAATGCTTTATTTCTTAATACAGAACCAACCTGCCAAAAACTTTGTGTTTAAAATCTAAATATTTGGATCATATGTCTTCCTCCATATTTGGCACAATGCTGTGTCCAATAAATGTTAATTATGATATAAAAAAACAAAAAAGAACATGTTGAGGGGAAGTGTGAGGAGTAAGGCTTGGTGAATTGCATTAGTCCTGAGAATGACTTAAAGGGAAAAGTGCAGAGAGGCCGCCTCGTTGCCCATCTCACTGCAGACATTCTCCTATTTTTAGAACCCAGAGGATATTGATTCTGAAACAGATGGGAGTGTCGCAAAGCTTGATGTGAGAGCTTAGGCTGAAACAGCTTTCAGAAGGCCCTGAAGCTCCTCAAAGCTCTAACGGGCATTGCATTTGGTTCAGGACCAGATTCAAACCCCAGAGCCCTATCTTTGGGGTCAGGCAGACTTGAGTAGGGATCCAACCTCTAATAGTTCTAAATGGCTTCTCTGAGCCCATTTCCTTATCTCTAAAGTGGGGATTATGAAGGCTGCTGTGTGGAATGGCTGTTATGAGTTTTAAATGAGATCACGTAAGGAAAGCACTTGTTGTGGTACCTGCATGTAGTAAGTTCTCAACAAATGTGGCTATCCACGTGGATGATCACTAGTATCCCCCTTCTTTTTGAGTGACAGCTGCTCTGGGCTTTCCCTGATGCTTAGGAAACAGTGCCCCGAGCCTGCCTTCTGCCAAGCCTTTGCGTCTACGGAAGAATCCTGGCTTCTTTTGTTGACAATGTGTCTCTTTTTCTGAAACAGCCTCACACCCATTGTTTCCATAAATCAATGAAATAACTGAGAAATCCAAGTATTTGAGAAATAGTAACTGAACGACTCCAGATAGTAATATAATAAAAACATATTGTGCCACAAAAATTGGGAGTCGTTGATGGAATTCAGAGATTAATGAAGACACGCGTGCAGGCCTGACCAACGTTGAAAACAGTTGTGTGTGTGTGTTTGTGTGTGTGGTGCTCTTCTCATTGTAAAGTTGGAGAATCTTATAAAATCCTCTGGCACTGGGGGTGAAGCAAAGGTGAGGGATGGCACTGGAACTGGGAGACCGTGAATATTTCTACATGCTATTGAATGTAGTTAGGGTAATTAAAAATGAGTTTGAAATTGTTTCAGAAGGTCAGAATTACTTTCTTTTAAAATTTTTATTTTAAAACCTCAAAATACATGCAAAAACATTTGATTTTTTTATACCTCTATAAGATATTTGATAAGAAATCACAAAATCAGATCAAATTTAATCTTAGAAGTTATTTAGATTTTTTTATTTGAAAATTATGATTAACATATCAATAATCAACATTCTTGAAGCAGAGGACTTTTTCAATACTGAAGATATAGAAATGAAGATGCAATAAATTGATTCCAGAGATGATGGCCGCAAAGCGTGCATGACTTGTGTTGGATAGAATGATAACAGAGCTGCATTCTTAAGCCTGTGACTAATTGCAACAAGATGTGGAAAGCTACTTATAAAGCTATGCTTTGTTTTAGTATTCTTTTTTTATTTAAAAATTGCTCCAATTGCAAAACTCTCCCAGGGAACATGATCAAATTATTAATATATCATTTATATGGAAAATCGTCTAGAATAGCAACTAAAGTAATACTTAGAGCAAATAGTCACTTAGTACCTCCCCACTGCTCAAGACCCAACTAGAATAAAAAGATGCTGAAGTGGAGGAAAGGCCACCTCTTGTGATCTCCTACCTGACTTTGCCTTCATGCATGGAAATAAAGGTGAGGCACCCTCAGGACTTTGTATTATGGAACCGCACTAAGGATTGAGGTAGAAAGTTCACCAAGAATGATCCAGACTCATCATCTTTAGTGGTAGTGGAAGAGACTGGGTGGTCTATATCTATGTGGCCACAATTTGGATACCTGCAAGGTTTGGGGAAGATCTCAGGGTAGCACAATGGAATCTGGTAACTTAAACCAAGCTGGCCACATTTCACCATCGGAGGAGCAAACATGTGACAGGAGTGTGGAGAGCTCAGAAGGTCAGAGAAGGACAGAGGGCCTGGATGGTAACATTCCACTCGGGGCTGTTTGGCAGCTGTAGGCTCTGACTGCTTGGAGAACCAACAGGTAAGAACCCCCCACTAGTTCCCCTTGCTCTGATTTCATGTTTGCCAAGCACTTTCTGGTTATAAAAGAGTTTCTTATGTATCTTTTCAAACAGAAAGAATCTGTGCTGATTGAAGTTTGGAGTATCTGATCACCTGGGCAGTTATAGTTCTCAACTGCAAATGAATCAGCTGTCTGGATGAAAGAGAGAATGAAATGACTTGTTCTGTGCCAAGGAGCAGCTGAGTAAAGGACAGACTTCAGAGGCCTGCTCTATCACTGGTTCTATTTCTAACCTACCTTCATTGGCCCATAGAGGCTTGGCAGAAGCACAGGCACATCTTACAATGCCATTTGGCTTCTCGGTGTGACCTTATGTGGACATGTGGTCTCATGTATGTGTGCATCCCGGGAAGATGCACACATGCATGAGCTTCCCCTTCCCCCTCCTCAATGCCCTCCCCTTCAGATCTTCACATGCTGATTCTGTTTCCACAGATGGAATACTGTGCACAAACATGGGCTGCTGAGATGAGGAGATGGGTCAGAGTCAAAAGCATGCTTCAAACACGATCACCATGTTCCTTTTATTTCGTACTCTAATTCCCAGAAGATGTCTCACCTTCCTTAGGGACTGATTGTGGATCATAATTATACATTTTTGCCATATCTACTTACTGAGGAAGAGACTTCTTAATTCATTTTCTTATTGGAAAAACAAATGGACCAACTCAGTGAAACTGAAGTGTCGGTAACTACTGCCATTTTTTTTTTTTTAAATCTCAGTTCTAGAGATTTTGGAGAGTTATTGAAACTTAGCTTTTTCTAGTTAAATGGGGCCTTAACGTTCTTCTAGTCAAAATGAGATAAAAAATAAATATATTTTACATTGCATCCCAGGTTACACACACACACACACACACACACAACTGAAAGAAAAGTTTAATGAAATAATACTTTGTATACTGCATGGTGTGTGTACTAATAGTACTGGCATTTTTCTATCCTATTTCATGAAAAATTTCACTGGTCATAATCCACTAAATTGATTCTACAATGGACTAATGGTGGAGAGATTTATCAAGTTCAACCTTTTTTCCTCTACTGGTGTCTAGACTCCAAATCTTTCTTTTATCCCACTTGTAGAAGATGGGATCTGATGGGAGTTATCCAGCTTGTCTGTCGCAGAACTGGGGTGTTATGATGACATGCAGGAGGGACACAAAGTAAGTTACAGAGGCTGGTATGGAAACAGAAAAATGGACTAACTGCCCGAGGACAGAAAGCAAGCCTGGTAAGCAGTAATGCAGCCTCAGGCAGGATAGGAAGAATGTTTTGAGCATTCTTAGAGGTTGTCAATGTTGTCAGTTTTCTATGCGACTTTGAGCTCCGATTCCCTAATCCTGGGCATGGCAGGACCCTCTGAGGGAAACCAATGCTGCATTGGTTTCCCTCATGTAGGTCATGGCAGAAACCATGGTGTGCATACACCCCTAGGGTCATAGTCTTTCTGGTTTGATAAAAATAGAAATAGTGATGATTAAAAAAAAATAACAATAACCACCACCATTTCTTGGGCTATTATTTTGTGCCAGCATATTACATAGATTATCTTATTTAATTTTGCATCAATCCTATGAAGTAGGCAATAATATTTTCCCAAATTTGCAAATGAAGAAAGGGAGTCTTGTACAATGAAATCATCTGTCCAATGTCACACAACGAGTAAGTGGCAGAGCCAGAATTTGAATTTAAGAGTTGTTTGATCCAAAGTGTCTACTTAACCACAATACATTGCTGCCTCATGGAATTTGCCAGGTGACCTTCAGAACTGAGAGAGTGCTTTCCCTAGGAAGTTGTGTCTCCCTTCACCTCAGAATTTCCTGTGTCTTCTGAAGTACTGCTGCTGAATCTGATTTTTATTTCCTGTTATTCCAGAAACATGCAGAGAATCCAGACTAAAGATAGTAACTTTTTTTGCAATGAATATTTTCTGAAGGTGACAGTGAAAGTATAAAATTCTCTACATTGAAAACACCAATATTTCTATTTATGTGCCACCAATAAAGACAGAATACTAGCTACTATTTACAGGGGGAAAGAATCCATACATTGTATGTATGTTTGTGCTTCTATTTTTAGGAGATATTATTTAAGTAAAATCTGTAGTAAATCAAATCAAAGTGTAAGCAAAACATAGCTTTCATATTGGAAAATGCAAAATGGAAAATAAACACATAATTGTGTCAGGCAAAACATACTTCTATTTACTTAGAACTATATTATAATATTTTCCGTGATTTAGGCCAAGGCTTTCCTTAAATGAAAAGTAAACCTCATGAATATAAGTGCAAATGTAAGTTCAACACTTTAATTTGCTAATTATGTTTTCTGGTGATGGAGGGAGGATTATCATCTGTCTGTGTGGTGTTTTATGATGTTATTTTATTAATATGAGAAGAAGAGGCTATGAAATGGTACAATATTCCCACTTAATACACAGATTTTTAAGCCTGAAGTTAGTAATTATGAAAAAAATTAAAATCCATTCCATATTAGTTGTAGAAAATAATATACAAACGTAATTATATCTTCTAGGTAGCAATTGTTAATTCTATTGGACACTTGTCCTTAGAGAAATGAAATACATGGCAAAGCAGTAAATTTGAAAAAGAAAGAGAAAAATTATAGGCCTTTGGAGCTGAGAGATAGTCTCTTAAAGCTAGCATAGTTTACCACCCCCACCCCCCCTTTTTTTCATTATAAAGCTAGAAAAACAGAGGCTGAGAAAGCCTGGGTAATTTAATTTATGCAGCTCACACAAAGAGGCTATGGCAAAGCCCAGGCTAGAATGTCCCCTAATGCCTGTCTGGTGATCTCTTGGAAAAGTTGTTATTCAAATGAACCATTAGGTTAGGGAGACTCTGGATCCTAATACAGAAAGGGGCCTCAATAATAGCAATCATAAGACCAAAAAAGCAAAATCACAGCTCTTTCCTAATGGAATTATTTTTTTTTCTTCTGTGTTCCAGTTGACATGTTTGTGGTGCTACATAAATATAATTTATTTTGGGAACCGAGAGGGCTTTTCTATGCAGAATATCTCTGCAGTGTCTCTTACTCCCATGAATTCACCAAGAAAGGATGGTTGACCCCAGGACAGCTTGGCAGTAAGTCCCATTAAGTACCTCAAACTCTTTGTAGTTATGCGTACCAGCCTGGAGTGAAAATAAGCTTTGCTCCAAGTCAATAACCTTTTCATGAATAAACAGAGTCTCAGACAGTGATCCTCAGCACATGGTTTTCTAGACATGTGAACCACTTGGTTTTGAAATAGAGTGACATGCTGAAAGCCTCAGGGAAAAATAGCACTTAAAACATAAAAACACAGCAATTCCTATCAAGCAATCCATCCCTATTCAAGTACCAGAGCCGGAACCATATGTGTTAATGGCCACCAACAGGCACATGGGGATGTGATGGATGAGATCCCAAATACATGCCTCTCTGAAAAAAATTAAAGACGAAAATCCCAAGCCAATCCTTGTCCTCCCAAGAAACTCGAACCTTAAAACCCCCACTTACTTCCCCCCCCCCTTTTCTGCTAATTTCTGCTAAAAATAACAACCATTTATTGAATGGCCTTCACTGTGTACCAGGCATCGTACCACATCCAGGACTTGAAATAATCTTCGTAACAACCTTATGGGAGAATCATTACCCATTTGAACGAGGAAGCTAGGAGCGGTTTAGTAACTTGCTCCTAAGTTAGAGTGCTGATATTTAAACCCAGGTCTGCTGCAAAACAAAATCATCTTCTTAACTACTTTATAAATGAAAAGTAGCATTTTTGCTATTATTTTTGTCATTTAGGAAAATACAATTTAAAAACTGAGTGAGCAAGTGTTTTTCCTGATATCCAATCGCCAGTTCAGTGGGTCCCAGAGGAATTGATGGGCCCTGGAAACCTGATCTGAATTCCAGACCTCTTTCTGAGTTAAAAAAAAATATTTTGAGAATCAGGCAGCAACCTTTATTTAGCCATTTGGATGACTGTACTGTTATTTTATAATAAAATGTTTATGTGCCTTTTTACATCAGAAATGTGCTTGATTATTTGGTGGTTTTCTGACTGCTAGATGACATAGTGGCTCTTCAGCTGGTTAAGACTGATTATTGCCAGTTTATAGCTCTAGAGTTTAATTAATTTGCACATCCCATACAGAATTTAGAGAAGAAAATTCTTAAAAGTTAATGGGCTAGTTTTATATTTAGTCAATATATCTTTAGTACAACTCAGTCAGCATTTCATGTTATATAGCTTAGTGCAATAATGATAATAAAAGTGA
>JAQZBX010035822.1:0-24427 GCA_029593785.1 Cabassous unicinctus
CTCTTCCCAATTATTTAATGCATGTGTGAATAAATATTTAATTCAGAAAATTTTAACTCTTTGAAAAATTGATTTTCTCAGAATTATGCTTTTAAAAGGTCCCTTTCTCACTCCCACAAAAGAGCACACAATAACTTCAAATCTTATAAAGAAACTATTAATTTTGCCTTAGCTGCCAAGAATAAAATATTTATATTTTCTTTACATTTCAGGTGATGGCTTAATGCAATATTGAGAATATACTTTTCAATCTGCAATAATATGACATTTGAACAGTTCAAGCTTTATAGAGCCATATAGCATTCATAGCTTAATTTTAAAAAGATGGAATAATGGAGATATAATACCTATTGTAGCAAACATAAAGTTCTGGCCATTAATGGATCAGGACTAATAACTGATGCTCCTAAGTTAAGTACATCAATTTCATATTGAAAATAACTGATAAAAGATATTTGAAAAAATCTAAATTATTTATCCCAAATTCTCAAATGGAAAAGTTTTTTAATGCAACATTCTTAAATCATTCATATTTTCCTTTGTAAGTTTATTCAGAACAAATAATTCTCTTGAAAATTACCCTACTGAGTACTTCGTCACACACATTTTTACATAAAAAGTTACTAAAATCACAATTTTGATGAATTTCTTTTAAACATTTAAGCATAATATGCTTAAACTGCAATAAAGAAATTAGATCCTTTCTTATTCTATCTAGAGTGATTTGTTGCCAAATTTTAAGAACTTTTTTCCACAGCTTTTTAAATATTATTATAAAAATCAGTTATGAGAAAAGCATCTCAACTGCACAGTGGAATAGCATCCATGCTTACTCCTCGTGGATACTATTTTGATCCCTGCAGTAATTTTAAATAGTAACAAACTCATCAGGGTGCCCAAATGACTCATAGAAGACCAATAAATCATGTATAGCATGCCCCTCAATCAATATCAGAGTCAAGGGATTTACTCAGTTTCTGATAAGTACTGCTTCTTGCTGTAATTCTTCTTCTACAAAGATGTAAAAGTGACTGGGGCTTCTTATGAAAGAGAGAGACAATGAAGAAGATAGCCAAGGATTGAGATTTTCTAGAGGTGGTAAATCTGAAATATTGTTGCCTTCTGATACTGGGGTACTATGAGTAGAGCAACTTCCAACTTTTGGAGACTGGGAAATTTCAATTCCTTTAAAAATCTATTTTGAGATTCTCTCCTGAACTATGGCCCATAATATATTTTATTTCTTCTAGGACGAAATCTCAGAATGACTTGGATGAAACTGAATGTAAAGAAGATGCGCATACATTCACTGATTTGGGTCTTTTGAAGGTGCAGTTAAACCTCTTTCCAAGGTGTTCAAACCTGAATTGTTCTCATTGGTAGTCAATACAATCATTTCTTCATTGTTTTTGAGAAAGTTTAATTCCATGAGAAATCATTTTACCGAAATTTTTCTTTGTTGTAGCTCTACATTTCTGTTTACTTTCTTCAATTTCCCTGAGCATTCCGATATCCATTATAGGGGGAATGACAGGACTGAAAGAGCCAGGAACCCAACTGGAAGAGGTGTTAGTATCAATTCTGCTATTGGAAATGGACTATGGAACAATTATATTATGTACTGATGATTTTTCCTATGGCTTTAAATCTTTCTAGCTATGTAAAAGGTATATCACTAACATATGGTTTAACTTTTCCCTCAGTCTTAACTGAATGGAATCCTGCAGTGAAATCAGGGGACTGTAAATCTCTAAATCTACCTAATCCTGTATATCTTCCTTTAGAGTCTGATGTCAACAGTTCTGGAAGAGATTCCACAGAATTAGTCTTCCCGACTTTACTAATCTTGTAGATGGTGGACTCTGAAAAATATCCGAGACCTTGTAAGTTCTAGTACTATCTGAACACTTACACGGTTTGTTTTGGCTTTTGTTATTGTGTTCTTGAAAATAAGTTCCATCTAATTTTGTTCTACACTTATTTCTTATTTCAAATAGATATCTCCAAGTTCCACTTCGAAATAGCTAATATCTGGGTCATCTTGCTACTTCTATCCATTGTTGGAATCATTTTTTGGTCAAACACAGAATGATCCTTCAATGGATCATCACTGAAAATATCAAGAGACCTTTCCTCAAGTAAAGCTGCCATAGTCAGTCCTATAAACTGTAAACAAGACAGTTTCAACTGTTCAGCATTATACATTACTGAAAATTCAAGTAACATCATAGCATTCTTAAGGATGATTTTTCAGTTAATACTACTTCACAGATCTCTTTTAATCAAGTTATAAGAAATTGATCAGCCACCACAAGTACTCTACAAATAAAATCCATATTTTGACATACTTTATCACCACAGCCTCCATTAGTATAGAGGTAGTCTAAAATAACTTGCAGTATGTCAAACTGCTTTGGAATTTCCAGAAGTACAAACTGGAAATCTCAATCTACCAGCTTCTCAGCATACTGTGAAAATATTCAAGTATGGCACAAATAACACAATTATGACAAGGAAATTCTTTTCCATCCACTGATTTCATGGTCACATCATATAGAAATGAAAATTTTTCCTGATTTAGCTTTGCTTTATTACCAGTTTTCTTAACAAAACATTAATTTTTTTCCCATTTTCAAATCTGCTTCCAATGGTGACAGTGACTAGTGAAGGAGGATGGACCATTGACAGGCCATTGATAGTGATGACTGTACTTAAGAACCTTGACTTTTGACATTGAAACTTAGCCTAGCATTATAAGGTGCTTAAGAGTTGCTTCCTGAGAGCCTCCTTGTTGCTCAAATGTGGCCTCTTTCTATGCCAATCTCAGCATATACATGCATTAACCTGTATGTATGTAAAGCATGAGGCATGACTCTTAGTGAAGAGCCTCCCTAGCACAAAGGGATTACAACCAAGAACCAACTAGTCATGCAATTGGAAAAAGACTTTGACCAAAAGTGAAAAAGGGTAAAGCAAATGAATTTACTTGACTAAGAGACTTCAAAGTGAGTCAGGATGCCATTCCAGAGGTTACAATTATTCACGTCTCAGCAGGATTTCATTGATTGCTAAAATAAATATTTCCTCAAATAGCAGGGCTTCTGAGGGACGTGGAGATATCCAGACACTACAGGGAAGGCAGACAGCGCAGGAGGTTGGCACCCTGCCAGTAAGCCTTTGGAATTTATTCTCCAGAGTGTGACAGAATTGGATTCAGTTGTGGTTCCCCTACACATGGCTCTTCTGCCCCTTTTGTGTGAACCTATACTTAGTACTAGAGTTGATAGGTATATGTCCAAGAGACAAATCTTTGGCGTGGCCATGTTCCAGTAGGGCCCTGAATCTCAATATTATTGCAACACTTACTCTCCACTTTATTGGACTCACCCAGGAAAAATAACATGGAGATGATGAAGGACAATAACCATCCAAAGGAACAGAGTTAGTCTGCAAATGCAAGCAAGATAGTCCGATCCATCTGCCCCATGGGAACTAAGTCCCCTCTGAATTAGAGGCAGAGTGTGCATCATCATACCAGAATCCTCAGACTTGGGGAATGAATGATGGACTAAAGTAGACTTACTGTTTTTCTAATATAGACTTGTTATTCCAGCAATAGAAGAACTGTTATCATTGATATGGAGGCAATAGTCACCAGAGGTTCTGAGGGGAGGTAGAGGGAAAAATAGGTGTAATATGGGGACATTTTTTGGGACATTGGAATAGTCCTGAATGACATTGCAATGAGCAGATACAGGCCATTATATATCTTGTCATAACTTTGAAAATTGTGTGTGAGAGTGCAAACTACAATGTAAACTATATAAACTATAATCCACATTTAGTTACAGCTCTGTATTAGTCATCCAAAGGGGTGCAGAAGCAAAATACCAGAAACCTGTTGGCTTTTATAAAGTGTATTTATTTGAGATAGAAGCTTTCAGTTACCAGGTCATAAAGCATAAGTTACTTTCCTCAACAATGTCTGTTGCCACATGTTGGGGAAAGATTGCTGCCAGTGTCTGCAAGGGTTCAGGCTTCCTGTGTTCCTCTTTTCCCAGGCCTCATTTCTCTTTTGGCTAATCTTCTCTATTTCCACAAGACAAGGTGGAGACTATCAGGGGAATAGCTCATCTCTCTTCCTGGGCCTCTGCTGTGTCTAATTGAGCCTTCTCTCTGCTCCTCTGTGAGCTTACTTCCTGAGCGCCTAATTTAAAACTCCAACTAATTCCTGTGCCTTGTCATTTTCTCTGTGAGTGCCTGCCCACCAAAGGGGCAGGGATGCAACATCTTACTGACGTGGCCAAAATAAAGCCTTAATCATTATTTAATCAAGTAATAGTGAAACCTCTGATTCAAATATAATATAATATTCCTGGAGGGACATAACAGTTTACAAGCATAATCAAATATCTATTTTTGAATTTTATAAACAATATCAAACTGCCACAAGCTCTATGGGCAAAAGTAAGTTTATCAAGTCTAATTTTTTCAAATATGCTATTTATTTCAAAGACACAAGAAACATCTGATGAGAAATTTATGAAGGATTGATAAAATGTCTGCTTTCCTTTCAGAATTTTGTCTTTTTCCTTCAAAAATTTTCCTTCTAAATTATTTGTCATCTTGAATGACAAAGAAAATTTCATTTCTATTTAAAGAAATATCAGAAATGAAGACCTGGTATGGATAGTCCCATTGACATTGCACTACAAACTGCTGACCTATGTCCA
The DNA here is from genome assembly GCA_029593785.1 of Cabassous unicinctus. Lineage (NCBI taxonomy): Eukaryota > Metazoa > Chordata > Mammalia > Cingulata > Chlamyphoridae > Cabassous > Cabassous unicinctus. The sequence goes on from JAQZBX010035822.1 coordinate 4,734, forward strand.
GTGAAATTCCTTCCAGCTTCATCCATTACAATAATGCAATTTTTTACTCCTATTTTCTTTTAAATATTCATGATAAACCTTGTATTCTATATGTCCCCCCAGACACAAGTACTCTTTTTAAGTTTAGTTATTTATAAACAACTTTCTTGCACTGATTATCTGCAATTAAGTAAATAACTCCCTGTGGTAAGACAGACTGTGGTGCCATCCCTTGAAGCAAACAAACAGAGAGTAATGTCTTTATAATTAAGACCAGAGGTGTGACAGGTAGCAGTGGACAATTTTCTCCATTAGGATATAGTAAATAATCAGGTAGTACACCATTTAATCCAATAGTGTACACAGCTTATCTGGTCCACAGCACTGTATGAAACCTGCCTGCTGCTACTCCAATGACTATTCTTTCTTTCAGATATTTTGCCTGCATTTGTTTCAGTGCAGTAAAAATGGATAGTGGAAGAATAATTCCTGACTGAGAAAAATATTCAGACCAAATCTATAGAGACAAACATCTTCAGTTAATAAAATGGTATGGTCTTTAGCAGTTGCCACTTGGGAGCAATTATGACCACTCAATCTTTCCAAAAGCCTGGGGATCAAGCTTATCTGTTCACATCTCAATGGCCTAAACATCTTCTGGACCATGACTACAGATATAAACATGCCATTTTGAAACAGAAGCACTGAGTAAAATTTACAAAACTCCCCCTCCTTTATATAAACCCCACTCTTGGAGAACAGAATCACCAATTTTGGATGATGTTTGCTATTTTGGCTACCATGATCCAGGGAAAAATATGTATTTTCTCAAGTATAGAGATGTGTAAGATCAGTACTTTTGAATACTACATGAGTTGGACTAACTTCATTATAAGATCCAAGGCTGAAAAGTCCTCCTTATCTTGAATATATAGACTAATATCATGTTTCCATAGAGACCAAATGCAATCAATTATTCCATAAGAAATGCTTCTGTGTAAAGCCTACATTCTTGAATACTTGTCTTTCACCGATGGAACCACTCCTTTCCCCATAAGCCAACCTAACACTCCTTTCTTCCATAGGAGGAAACAAGGTGGAGGGCATTCTTAAAAAAAGGCACCCTTAAAAGTTGCAGCATTGTAACATTGTAACTGGAAAGAAAGGCCTTTTTTTGGCTTTCACTCCCATTTGCTATCAGGGAAAAGATATCAAAAGCATGCTTCATGGACTGACATTTTAATGTGCAGTCAGGGATGGAAGAATTCATCATAATGTTTTAATACTGCTGACTTATTCATAATGGTCAGTTAAGACTAATAAATTAAAAAGCCATAACACAAGAATGTATTCAGAATGAAGTATAGAGAATAAATAGCCATTTCCAGATTAAATTTTTAATGTTTTATTTATTTATTTCATATACTTTTCTATTTTTTAAAGATACTCAGATTACAGAAATGTTACATAAAAAATAGAGGGGAATTCCCATATGCCCCACTCCCTAACCCTCCCACACTTTTTGGCAATTACAGCATCCTTCATTAGTGTGGTACATATGTTACAACTGATGAACACCTGCTGGAATATTGCCCCTCAGCATGGATTAGAGTTTACATTATAGTTTACACTCTCTCCCACAAATTTTGTAAGTTATGACAAGATATATATTAGCCTGTATCTGTCATTCCAATATCATTGAAGACAATTCCAATGTCCTGAAAATGTCCACGTGTTACAATTATTTTTCCCTCTCCCTCCGCTCACAAGCTCTGGTGACCACTGACTCCACATCAATGATAAAAGTTCTTCCATTGCTAGAATTACAATAAGTCTAGAGTAGAATAACAATAAGTCTACTCTAGTCCATAAATCTTTCCACAATCCCAAGGATTCTGGGATGGTGATACCCACATGACCTCTAATTGAGAGGGTTCTTAGATCCCTTGGGGCAGATAGATGGGACTATCTAGCTTGCAGTTGCAGACTCTCTGTGTTACTAGGGATGATTATTGCCCATCATCATCACCATGTTATTTGTCTTGAGTGTGCCCAATGAACTGGATAGCAGGTGTTGCGATGCTATTGAGATTTAGGGCCCAAATGGCCCATGGCCAGCGTAAAGAGTTAACTTGAACATATACCTTATTAACTCTAGTACTAACTATAGCCTCAAATTGAAGGGGTAGAAGAGCCACATGTAGAGAAACCTGCAAATGAGTCCAATTCTGTCACAATGAGGAAAATGAATTCCAAAGTTAGGCCTACTGGCAGGGTACCATACTCTTAAGCTGTCTGCCCTGCCTCTATTGTCTGGATGCCTCTGTCGCCCTCAGGAACCCTACTATATGAGGCAATATTTACTGTGGAAGTCAATGAAATCATGCTGAGATGTGCATAAGTGTAACTTCTGGAATGACCTCCCAACTCATTTTGGAATCTCTTAGCCATATAAACTCATTTGGCTTTATGTTTTCCACTTTTACCAAGGTCTTTTTCCAGTTGAATTGCTAGTTGGTTCTTGGTAGTAATCTCTCAGTGCCAGGGAGACTCATTCCCAGGATTCATGTCCCATGCTGGGAATCTCTCAAGAGTATATACAGGGTGTAATATGGGAGAACAAACTAGCATGTCAAGCACTTGACGTTGTTGAAGGCAGCTATGAATTTTGTTCTACAAGGAGTGAAACTTGGGCATTCTTGGAGCATTGGAACTGTTCTACATGATATTGCAAAGGTGGATGCATACGGGACATGATAAATTTTGTCAAAATGTGTAAAAGTGTATGTTTCATGAATTGTGGGAACAGATAAGACAGAAAATGCTCACCTCTCACAAAAACAATGAAGAAACAGTCAAAGGCTGCCTCAAGGACCGGCTTTGGGAAGCCAGCAGACCAGAACAGTGCTTCACAACTTTCAAGAGGGTGAGGAATGAGAGATGAAGAAGCCAAAACAACAGACAGTGAGTTACTAAATTTTCCAGGTCCCAGGAAGTTCTCCCTACCCCAAGATAATTCTGTGGGGCTAAAGTTCCTGCTCAATTCAGCTGACTGAAAGGAGAGCAGAAATCTTCCTCCCTGCCAGCTGTTACAAGGGAAAAGGGAAGGGGGATCAGGAGGCTTTAATTCAGTAAATTCAGCCAGTAGAGCCACTTTGTATCTCAGTTCTGGCCAGAGGAAAACAAAGGAAAACCGACAGACACACTTCCACAAAAAGGTGCATCAATGAGCACCACCTGCTGGCTGGTCTGGAAGTTACATGGGCAGAAACTGCTTTTAGAGCTCCTCTCACACCATCCCTGGGAGAAAATCTGCAACGAACTAGTGAGTCCTTGGCACCATTTTGGTAAGTTAACCTGGGCAAATTAAAAGACTTAGGATAAGTTGAACCAAATATCAAAGAAAGTAAAAAAAAATAATAATAATTGCCAAGAGAGAAATTAACCATCACAGTAAAATCACCAACATATCAGATTATTAGACATCAGCAAAAAATGATGAGCCATATACAAAGCAGGAAGAGATGGCCCAACCAAAAGAACAAAGCAAACATCCTGAAGTCATTCAGGATTTGAGAAAATTAATCAATGATAATCACACAACTCTCCTAGATCATTATAAAGAATTGAAAGAAAATATGACTAAAGAGATAAAGGATATTAAAAAGACACTCAGTGAGCATAAAAAGCAATATGAAAACCTGGAAAGAAAAGCAACTGATTTTATGGGTATGAAATTCATAATGGATGAGATTAAAACTACATTAAGGGCACATAACAGCAGGTTTGAAATGTGTGGAGACAGAATTAGTGATTTTGAAGTCAGAACATCTGAACTGGAAAAGACAGGAGAACAGAAAGACAAGAGAATGGAAAAATGTAACGGGTTCTCAAGGGATTGAATGACAAGTGAAACGCAAAAACATACGTATTTTCTGTGTCCCATTAGGAGAAGAGAATGGAAAAGGGGCAGAAATATTTTTGAGGAAATAATGAGTGAAAACTTCCTTAACCTTATGGAAGTCATAAGTATCAATATCTAAGAAGGACAACACACCCCAAACAGAATAAACATGTAGAAACTACCTGGAGATACCTACTCTTCAGAATGACAAATATCAGTAATAAAGAGAAGATTGTGAAATTAGCAAGGGAAAAGAAAGCATCACATACAAGGAAAACTTGATAAGATTAAGTGTTGATGTCTCATCAGAAACCATGTAGGAGAGAAGGAAGAGGTAGGATGTATGTAACGTATTGAAAGAAAAAAATCACCATCCAAGAATTCAGTGACTGGCAAACTTGTCCTTCAATAATGAAGAGCAGTTAAATGTATTCAAAGACAAACAAAAACTTATAGAACATATTACCAAAAGACCAGAATTACAGAGATACTAGAGGGAGTGCTGCAACCTGACAGGAAAACAAGGGTGAAAGACTTGTTGAAGAGTGTAGAAATGAAGGATGCTAGAATGGGTAAAAAGATCAACTATAGTATGATATGACAACAATAAGCCAATGGTCAAAATGGATTAATTAAGTAATGCCTTTACATCCATAACATTGAATATTATTGGCTTGAACCCCCCAATCAAAAGACACAAAATCATAGAATGTATTAAAAAATATATGACTGGAGTCAGGGGCAAGATGATGTTGGTTTAAGTGGGTACTCACCATTTCTCTTGCAAAAGATGGCTGATTGGGGACAGGGTCCAGCTCGAGTGAGCTGTTCTGGGAGTCCACGGAGCATGAGCCTTTGGGGCATTGAACTGGAGGGAGCTGGAGAGGGAGATAAATTGCTCAAGTTAAAACCGTGAGATTTTAACCCCGTGAAAATCATGGATGGCTAAGCCCAACCCTCAGGACAAAAAGCCAAGGTGAGACCCAAATCTCGCCAGACACCCAGTGAGAGGGAGCATTCTCCAAGAGTGGGAGGGTACTGGAAAGGGTCAGAGAGGGGTTTCTTTTCTGTGGGTTTGGTTGCCTGGACCTCTTTAGAGCTTTGGGAAGCACAGCACCTGGCTCAAAGTGGCACTAGGCTGAGGGGAGAGGTGAAAATGCTGAGGAAGCGTGATTTACCTAACCGCCCTGGGATACAGAGGCTTAGACTGAGAGAGGGTGGAGTCAGCCAATTCAATAGTTTTATGCTGAAGACTATGAGAATTTCAACTGCCTTAAGGGAGTCAGACAGTGGGAAATGCTTAATAAGTTTTCAAGAGCCTATTTAGGGTCCCCTGGGAGGATGGGGTGGTCAGGAAGAAGCTTGTACAGTGCAGTGTACTCAGTCATCAGAGTACCATTTGAATTTCAAAAGGGTACTTAACTTGACCAGAAAAGGGGACTGGGACTGGGGATCTGCTCATACAGCCTGCTGAATTTTGCTGCCCTACAAGAGTAAAACCTGCCTGGGGTAAAGTGACTGAATAGCTTTCTGAAGAGCTGGCTGACCTAGTTGGAGGGGTAGCTCAGTGGAAGAATCTCTGCCTTGAATGTATGAGGTCCCTGGTTCAATTCCTGACTTCTCTAAGAGTGATGATCCACAGGGATATTAACATCAAGCTGATACCTGTAGGACAGGGAAAATATATACATTATTTTTAAACTAGCTGCTTTTGGGTCCCTTATTTTTACAAAAAAAAAAAATTAAATTAGTTTACTCGCTAAAACCCACATCAAAACCTGCAGAGGGTAGCCTGCAGGGTAATTGATTGATTAACAAAGGCAGCCGGAGAGGCTTCACAAGGACCCAAGAAGGAACACTTTTCTTCCTTAGCTTTGTTTGAATGCTTGCTTGTGTGTTTGTTTGTTTGGTTGGTTTGTTAATTGTTGTTGTTGTTGCTTTGTTTCTTGTTTTGCTTTCCTCTTTCCTCCTCCCTCCTTTTTTAAAAAATTAGGTCTTCCTAGCTTGTTTCTTCATTGCTGTGCTTCTCCTTCCTTGATTTCCCATTTTCTGTGTATACTGATTGTGTATACCAACCCTATCTGATTCCTTCCCTTATCTTTCTATCTTCTGCTTTCTGTTGTGGTGCTTACATTCCACCATTATTTATTAGTCCTCAACTTTATGGGTTGTGATTTCTATCTTGTCTATTCTGTTTTTTGTTTGATTTTTGTTTGTTTCTTTTACCTTTTTTCTTTCTGTCCTTTCTTTTCTCTTTCTCTCGTTTCTCAGCATTCTGGCCTTTTAAAATCATTCTATATATTTTTCTCTCTGCAGGTTCCCATTTCATTGTAAGTGCTCCACTTTTTTATTCCTATTACTCTACACTGTTTACATGAGTTAAACATTCATTTTACTAATTCTTATACAGCCCCTCTTCAAAGTTTTGTTATTATTTCTATTATTTTTTTCTTTTCTTACCACTTTCGATTCCTCTGGCCTTAAACTTTTTTTTTCAAGGGAACATAGAAAACAACAAGGAAATAGAACAATAAGAACAAAGTGTCAAAGGGAAAACTTAACAGACACACAAATCCAGCAGCTAAACAAAACTCTAGAGCAAAGAGAGAAGCTCATGAACTGAAAAATCCATCAAGATAAATGATGACTAGAGGGCAACAAAAAATTACAAACCATACCAAGAAACAGGAAGACATGGACCAGTCCAATGAACTAACTTAAAAACAGGAAGAGATACAGAACATCGAACAACTAACTAAACTGTCCAAACAAATATCATGGACCAACTTAATGAAGGGAAGGAAGAGATTAAGGGTATTAAGAAGACACTGGGAGAACATACTGAAGAAATTGTAAACATACATAAAAAGATAATACATATGATGGTGATGAATGGCACAATCCAAGAAATCAAAAAGGCACTGGAATCATTTAACAGCAGAATTGAACAGGCAGAAGAAAGAATTAGTGACGTGGAAGACAGTATATCTGAAATCAAACAGATAGATAAAATGATAAAAAAAAAAAAAGTCCAGCAGGGACTTAGAGATTTAAAGGACAACACCAAACACACAAACATACAAATTATAGGCATCCCAAAGACAGAATAGAAGAGAAAGAGGACAGAAGGAGTGTTGAAGAAAATAATGGCTGAACACTACCCAACCGTATTCAGGGAGAGGGATGTACTTGTCCAGGAAGCACAGGACACTCCAAACAATATAAATACTAACAGGCTTATTCCAAGACATATACATGTCAAAATGTCTAATGCTCAGGACAAAGAGAAAATACTCAAAGCACCAAGAGAAAAGGGAATCATCACATAAAAGGGAAGCAAAATAAGTTTAAGTGCTGATTTCTCATCTGAAACAATGAAGGCAAAAAGACAGTGGTATGATATAGTCAAGGTACTTAAAGAAAGAAACTTCTGGCCACAAAGTCTCTATCCAGCAACTCTGGCATTCAAAAAAGATGGAGATTTAAAAATATTCACAGATAAACAGGAATTAAGAGAGTATGCCAATAAGAAACCTGCCCTTCAAGAAATAGCAAAGGAAGTTCTACAGGTTGAAAGGAAAAAACAGGAGAGAGCGAGAGTTGGAGGAGAGTATAAGAACAACTAAAAAGACAAAAAGAGAAATAAAAATAGCATATGACATACATAAACCCAAAGAAAATATGGCTGATATAATGAATTGCTTGAGTGTAATACCATTGAATGTTAATGGATTAAACTCACCAATCAAGAGGTACAGATTGGCAGAATGGATAAGGAAATATGACCCATCTATATGTTGTCTTCAAGAAACACACATTAGACCCAGGGACTCAAGGAGGCTGAAAGTTAATGGCTGGAAAACAATTTTACAAATAATTAACAGCCAAAAAAGGGCAGGAGTAGCTATACTAATATTGGACTAAATAGACTTTAAATGCAAAACTATTATAAGAGACAAAGATGTACAGTATATATTCATAAAAGGGGTAATCTTTCAAGAAGAAAGAACAAACACAAACGTTTATGTGCCTAATCAGGGCACCTCAAATTACATGAGGGAAACACTGGAAAGACTAAGTGGATACCTAAATGCCTCTACAATTATAGTGGGGGAATTTAATACACCATTATCACCATTATACAGAACACCTCAGCAGAGTATCAATAAAGAAACAAAGACTCTGAATAATATATTAGAAAATCTGGACCTAATAGATATATAGAGATCGCTACACCCAAATAGAGCGGGATATGCATTCTTCTCAAGTGCATATGGATCATATTCCAAGATATACCACATACTAGGCCAAAGAACAGCCCTCCATGAATTCTGAAAGACACAGATTATACAATGTAATTTCTCTGACAACACTGGAATGAAATTGGAAATTACTAAGGGCCAGAGATTTAGATTGGGTGAAAAAATATGGAAGTTAAACAAGACAGTCTTAGACAAACAATGGGTCAAGAAGGAAATCTCAAAAGATATCAGTAACTACCTTGAAACTAATGAAAAAGACAACCCAACATATCAAAACCTATCGGATGCAGTCAATGCTGTTTTTTTGTCTTTTTGTTTTTGAGGTGTAGGATTTCTTTATATATGCATGATATTAGGCTCCTATCAGATATATGGTTGCCAAACATTTTCTCCCATTGGATAGGCTGCCTTTTTAAATTTCTTAATAATGGCCTTTGAGGTGCAGAAATTTTTAATTTTGACTAGATTCCACTTATCTATTTTTTCTTTTGCTGCTCATGCTTTGGGTGTGAAATTCATGAAACCATTTCCTATTACAAGGTCCTGTAGATAATTCCCTACATTATCTTCCAAGGTCTTTATGGAATTGGCTCTTATATTTAGATCTTTGATTCATCTTGAGTTGATATTTTATAAGGTGTGAGATGGTGTTCCTCTCTACTTCTCTTGGCTATGGAAATCCAGTTCTCCAAGCACCATTTGCTGAAGAGGCCATTGTCCCAACTGAGTGGGCTTGGTGGCCTTGTTGATTTTCAGATGAGTGTGTATGCGAGGATCTATATCGGAACTCTCAATTCAGCTCCATTGGTCAGTATGTCTATCCTGGTGCCAATACCATGCAGTTTTGACAACTGTAGCTTTGTACTATGTTTTAAGTCAGGAAATTGAGCAGACTCAGAGAACTATTGTCTGTAAGATAAGTTTAAAAGAAATAGAAAGAGATGAGAAGTTTGTGAGCCATCACCCATTTGGATGTAATCTATGGTAAAGTGATAGAGTGTAGTTGTGTATTGAAGGGATGTGACAGGAGGGTAGTGATATTATTGGGTTGGGTGGTTCAGGGTTGAAAGGTGTGTAGATTGGGAATCATGGGTAAGAAGGTTGAGGATACTGTGGAGAGGGTTTAGAGAGGGACGACGTGAACACTGGGGATTTGTGGGTATGAGGTTGATAGTCTAGAGGTGGGAATCTTCTTTTGGGAAAATGACAAGGAAGGGTCGCTAGTTTAGGGTGTTGGTTGGGGGGCATTCAGGAGAGTACACACCTAGAGCAGGCTACTATGGAATGTGTGAGTGTTCATTCTGTCATAATGTGTTGTATCAGTGGGTGGAGACCTATATAATGAATATGAAGGAGTTGTAATCCCATCTTTGGGAACACTGATTTGTTCAGAAATAGGCAGGCAGGAGCCTGCCAAAAGCAAGAGCGCTTTCTAATAGGGGAGGACAAAACAGTGTTTCAAGACTTCTTGTTGCTTGTAACTATGAATCTTGTCAATCAATGAGTCAAGCTAAGGGGTGGTCGTGGGCCCTGGGGGGATGGGGTGGGAGGAATAGAATAGATCAAACTGCGAGCATTTACTGGTCAGTAGAAATGTTCTTCATTACCATTCAGTGATGGACACAGGACATGGTAAATATTAAAATTTATAAAAGTGTATGGTCTAAAATGTAAACCATAGTATAAACCATTAACAATATTTAGTAGCTATGTTTCACTATTCCTATATCAGTTATAATTATGCTACCATCCACATATAAAAATGTATTAATATGGGGGGAGAATAAGGGGAAGATGTTGGTATATGAGAGTCTCCTGTATTCTGTGTGTGACTCTCCTGTGACCTAAAATTTATTTGAAAATAAATGAAAAATAGTGAGACACTGGGGAATGAGAGGAAGAAGGTGCCACAGTAATGACAGGACACCAGATATTTCAGTGATGAAAGGCAAAAGGTCAAAAAATTATTTATTTATATTTTTTATTTTTTAAAATCCCAATCTTTTAATTTAGTTTTCTTTTCGTTTGTTAATTTTTTTTTTTGTATTTTATCTCTTACATTTAAACTTATCATTATTATTTCATTTTCCTATTAGTTTTATTCAGCTATTGTAATGGCTTTGTCTTTGAAGAAGCTTTGGATCACAGAAGGGTTACAACTGGGGTGGGGGAGGATAGTACGTGTGGGGTGTCAGGGATGGGGGATGCATGGGAGGAAGTTTAACTGAGCATAAATATAAGGTATATAAAAATGTTCAAATGTCCACTGGGCTTTGTCACAGTGGGTGGAGAATCACTCAATTAATGAGAGAAAACTGAATTCCCATCCTGGAGAGCTCTGATACATTCTCTAATGGAGCAGCAACAGTCCCCCAAGTGCAGAGGCAGTGACTGGCAAAGGAGTATGATCCATTGATGGGCCCTTGATATTGATGACTAGCCTTAAGAGTGTTTGCTCTTGAAATTGAAACTTGGCCTATTTTTATGTGATGCCTAAGCTTTGCCTCCTTAGAGCCTCCTTGTTGCACAAATGTTTCCACTCTCTAAGACAAACTCATTGTATGAATGCATTACCTTCTTCCCAGCATGGGACATGACTCCTAGGCATGAGCCTCCCTGGCACTGAGGGATTGCTACCAAATGACAACTGGCAAAGCAAATGGAAAAAGACTTTGAATAAAAGGGGGAAAATGTAAAGACAAATGAGTTCATATGGCTAAGAGACTTCAAAATGATTTGGAAGGTCATCCCAGAGGGAATGCTTATGCATATCACAGTAGGATCTCATAGAATTCCAAAATGGATATTACCACAAATAGTGGGGCTCCTGAGGGCTATGGAGACACCAAGGTCCCATGGTCATGGCAGATTACTCTGGAGTTTGGTGCTTTGCCATTGAGCCTTAATTTGGAGTTTGTGCTCCTGAGAGTGAAAGAGTTGGACTCAATTATGTCTTCCCTGCACATGGTTCATCTGTCCCTTCTATTCATACCTATACTTGGTGCTGGTGTTTGTAGGTGTATGTCAAGAGACTTGAGTCTTTGGGCAGTCCATGTGCCAACTTGGCCCGGAAACTTGGTGGACCAGCAGCTCCTACTCTACAGCTCATTGGACTCACAGAGGACAACTGGTGAAGAGATGATGATGAAAAAAAACGACCATCCCAGGGAATGGAGAGAGTCTGCAGCTGCAGGCAGGATAATCCCATCCTTCTTCCCCATGGGATATAAACCTCCTCTCAATTGGGGTTGGAGTGGGCATCACCATCCCAGACTCCTCAGGATGGGGGGAAGAGCTATAGACTAGTGTGTACTTACTTGAATTCTTTAATTTTTACAACACTGATGTGGAGCAAGAGCCCACTGGAGGCTCTGGGCGCAGGGAAAGGGAAAAGCAGTTGTAATACAGGGGTTTTTCGGAACTTGGGATTTGTTCTGAGTGACATCGCAATGACAGATAAAGGCCGTTTTATATCATCATATAACATGCAGAACTGTGTGGGAGAGAGGGTGGTCTACAATGTGAACTATGATCCATGCTTATTGGCAAATCCCCAGGATGTGTTTGTCAATTTCCATTAATGTGCCATACTAATGAAGGATGTTTTTGTGGGAGGTTGTGGGAGGTGTGGGAGGTGGGGTGTATGGGAATCCCATATTTTTTGTAACATTTATGAAATCTAAGTATCTTTTTAAAAAAATAAAATAAAATAAATATGACCCATCTATGTGTCATCTAAAATAGACACCTCACGCATAAGGACATAACCAGGTTAAAAGTGAAAGATCGGAAAAAGTTATTCCATGCCAAGAGTAAACAAAAAAGAGCTGGAGTAACGATACTAATATTGGACAAAATAGATTTTAAATGAAAACTGCTACAAGGAATGAAGAAGGTCATTATATATTAATAAAAGGGCAACTCATCAAAAAGTAATATCTATACTAAATATTTTGGCACATAACCTGAATGCCCCAAATACATGAGAACAAAAACATAATAGAGAGAATCAAGAAAACCAAAAATTGATTCTTTGAGAATATCAACAAAATCAACAAGCCCTTAGCTATACTGAGAAAAAAAAATAGCCACAAATAAATAAAATAAAAAATGAGAGGGGGACATTAACACTGATTCTGTAGAAATAAAAGAGATTATAATATGATACTATATGATAGTAGGAACAACTGTATGCAAAAAAAAAATAGACAATGTAGAGTAGATGGACAAATTCCTTGCAACACATGAACCACCTACATTGATTTTAGAAGAAATAGGAGACATCAACAAACCAATGAGAAGTGAAGAGATTGAGACAGTCATCAAAGACCTCCTAAAGTTGAAAAGCCTGGGACTAGATGGCTTCATAGGTGAATTCTACCAATCATTCAAAGATGAATTAATATTGATCTTGTGCAAACTGTTCCAAAAACTTGAATAGGAAAGAATGCTACCCTACTCCTTCTTTGAAGCCAACATCATCCTAATACCAAAACCAGAAAAATATACTACAAAAATATTACCGGCCAATATATCTAATAAATATAGAGACAAAAATCCTCAACAAAATACTTGAGAACAGAATCCAAAAGCACATTAAAATAATTATACACCATGATCATGTGGGCGTTTTCCCAAGTATGCAAGGGTGGAACAACACAAGAAAATCAATTAGTGTAATAAACCACATTGATAAACTGAAGGAGAAAAATCAGTCTTTCTCCATTGAGTACTGAGATCAGGAACAAGATAAAGATACCGATTAACTCCATTATCATTCAATATTGTGCTAGAAGTTGTAGCTAGAACAATTAGGCTAGACAAAGAAATAAAAGGCAACCAAATATGAAAGGAAGAAGGAAAACTGTCACTATTTCCAGATGACACGATCCTATATCTAGAAAATCCTGAAAAATCCACAACAAAACTACTAGAATTAATAGATGAGTTCAGCAAAGTGGTGAGATACAAGGTTAATACGCAATAATCAATATCGTTTTATGCTCTACTTATGTGCAATATGAGGAGGAAATCAGAAAAAAAATTCCATTTATAATAGCGACAAAAACAATCAAATATTTAGGAATAAACTTAACCAAGGTCATAAAAGACCTGTATTCAGAATGCTACAAAGCACTGCTGAAAGAAACTGAAGAAGACTTCAATAAATGGAAGGACTTTCCATGTTCATAGATTGGAAGACTAAATATGGTTAAGATGTCAATACTAGTCCAACTGATTTTCAGATTCAATGCAATCCCAATAAAAACCCATCAGGCTTCTTTTGCAGAAATCAGAAAGCCAATAATCAAATTTATTTGAAATGGTATGGGTCCCTGAATAGCAAATAATGTCTCAAAAAAGAAGGAAGAAGTTGGAGTACTCTCACTTACTGACTTTAAAGCATATTACTTAGCTACGGTGGTTAAAACAAACAAACTAATAAACAAAACAAAACAAAAAACCACGCAGCATGGTACTGACATAAGAACAGACAGATTGACCAATGGAAACAAATGCAGATCTGAGAAATTGACTCTCACATCTACAGTCACATAATTTTTGATACAGCAGTTAGGCCCATCCAGGCTGAGGCAGAACAGTCTATTCAACAAATGGTGCTGGGAGAACTATAGAGCCATATGCAAAAGAAACAAAGAATATCCCTATTTCACACCTTATACAAAAATTAACACAAATTAGTGGATCAAGGACTTAAATATCAAAACAACAACCATAAAATTCCTAGAAGAAAATGTAGGGTAACATCTTAAAGATCTTGTGGTAGGTGATAGCTTCTTAAACCTTATGCCCAAAGTTTGAAGAACAAAAGAAAAAAAAATTGAGTAATGGGACCTCCTCAAAATTTAACACTTTTGCACCTTAAAGGACTTTGTCAAAATGGTGAAAAGTCAGCTGACTCAATGGGAGAAAATATTTGGTAATCACATATCTGATAATGGTTTAATATCGATGATATATAAGGAATCATACAACTCAACAATAAAAAAGACAAAACTATCCAATTTTAAAAAGGGCAAAAGACTTGAAAAGACAACTGTCCAAAGAAGAAATACAAATGTCAAAGAAACACACGAAAAAATGTTCAACATCACTAGTGATTAGGGAAAAGCATATCAAAACTACAATGAGATACACTGAGGTACCTATTAGACTGCCTGCTAGTAAAAAGTAGGAAATTTATAAATGTGGGAGAGCATGTGAAGAGATAGGACTGCTTATTTACTGTTGGTAACAATGTAGAATGGTACAGCCATTGTGGAGGGCTGTTTGGCAGTTCCTAAGGAACTTGAATAAAAACTTGCCATGGGACCTGACAATATCAATTAAGGTATATACCCAGAAGAACTGAGAGCAGTGACACGAATAGACACCTGCACACCCATGTTCATAGCAGTGTTATTCACAATAGCCAAAACTTGGAAACAACCTAAATGTCCATCAACTGATCAATGGTTAAACAGATTGTGGAATATACACACGATGGAATATTATGTGGCAGTAAGAAGAAATGAAGTGGTGAAATATATGGCAACATAGATGAACCTGGAGGACATTATGTTGAGTGAAGCAAGCCAGACACAAAAGGACAAATACTGTATGATTGTCCTATTATGAAATAAATATATTGTGTGAAATACAAATATATTATGTGAAATATGAATATAAGTAGAATTGCATGTATAAGACCATTTTCTTTGAAGCTGAACAAATCTTAAGTTAATAGCACAAAATGTTAATATCAAAAAAACACCCACAACCTTATTATACTAATTGAAGGAGACCAGACATAGAGTAGCATATATTGTATAATTACATTTAAATAAAATGTAAATATATATTAATTTATGAAAATGAAAGAAGATTAGTGGTTTTGTAGGTCTGAGCAAGGAATTCTATGGTGTGTGGAATCTTTCTTTTTGGAGTAATGTAATAGTTTTAAAATTTTTGATATGATAAATGTACAACATTGTGATTATACTAAAAGCAATTGAAGGTTCACTTTGGATAAAAAAGACAGAAGCAGCAGCTATGTACAATGGGGGAAGCATAAGGAGATTGAGAGGTGAGGAATTTTCTTGTTTGTTTGTTCTTCTGTTTTTGTTAATATTATTATTATTGAAATAATGAAAATGCTCTAATAATGATTGAAATAATGAACGTACAACATGTGATTACAGCAAATACCATCTATTGTAAACTTTGGATGAATTGTATGTTTATTAATATGTATGAATAAAATTGATTTGGTAAAAATAATGTATGTTCCAAATATAAATCATAATGTAAATCAATGACCATGGTTATAAACAGTGCTTCAATATTTCTACATCAAATGAGAAAAATGTATGATCTACATGTGAAATGTAATTAATAGGGGAAAGGAGGAAAGGGGGAGGATGTTGGGTATATGGGAATCCCCTATATTTACTATGTGTCTTTTCAGTAACCTAAAGCTTCCTTGAAGATAAAATGACAAAAAAATTAAGACACTGGGAGAATTAATGGAAGGAAATGTCACTGTACATGCAAGACAAAAGATTTACAGCAATCAAAGAAATGTCAATTTTTAAAAATTATATTTATTTAACTTTTTTTTCCAAAATTTTCAAAAAATTTGTATTTTGTTTGTTATTTTTAAAACTGTCATTATTATTTCATTTTCTTATTAAATGTATTTGGTTATATACATTGTGGGCTTCATTTTTGAAGATGTTTTGGACCACAGAAGTGTTACAACTCTGGCAAGGGAGGATCATTGTTGTGACTTGTCAGTGATGCGGGATGCATGGTGGAAGATTCACCTGGGGCATGCCTATAAAGCTTATGAATGTGTTCAAGTGTTCAAGTGGACATTTTCACAGTGAATGGAGATTCAAACAATCACAGAAAGATTATCAAATTCCATCCTGGGGAGCTTCGCCACGTTCTCTAATGACACAGCAAGAATCCCCCAAGTACAGGGCCAGTGAATAGTGAAGGAGGATGGACCTTTGATGGGCTCTTGATAATGAACACTGTACTTATGAACCTTTAATTTTAAATTGAAACATAATCTAGTATCATAGGTTGTCTAAGAGTTACCTCCTAAGAACCTCCTTGTTGCTCAAATGTGGCCTCTCTCCAAGCCAAACTCAGTATTGTATTTTTAAAGAACTTTAGATTACATATATGCTACATCAAAAATATAGGAGATTCCCATATACCCCAGCCCTCCCCTTCCCACACTTTTCCACATTAACGTCTTTTATTAGTGTGTTACATTTGTTACAACTGATGAACATAAATGCAAGTATTGCTACTAAGCATGGACTATAGTTTACATTATAGTTTACAGTTAACACCACACAATTTTATAGCTTTTGACAAATTGTATAATGGCCTGTATCTGTCATTGCAGTTTCATACAGGACAATTCCAATGTCCCTAATGCCCCCTGTTACACTTCTTATTCCCTCTCCTTCTCCTGAGATCCTCTTATGATCACTGCCTTTATTAAAATGATACAAGGTCTTCCACTGCTAGAATAATAATGTCTATAGTATAATAATAATAGAATAATAATAAGTGTACTTTAGTCAATTGTTTACTCCCCAATCTTGAGGATTTAGATATGGTGATGCCCACTCTGCTTCTAATGAGAGGGGACTTAGCTCTCATGGGCCAATTGATGGAACTATCTTACTTACGGTTGTAGACTCTCTCTGTTCCTTCAGATGGACATTGCCCATCACCATCTACTTGTTAGTTTTCCTAGGTGAGTCCATTGAACTGAAGACTATGTGTTGGCTGCAACTCTGATGAGATTAAGGCTCAACTGGCATATGAATAGGCCTAAAATTTAAGTCCCTGGGACATATATTTAAAAAGCATTTTGTTATAGATTCAAATAAAAGAGGCAGAAGAGCCATGTGGGTCTAACTCTTTTATATTGTAAGGGTATAAATACAAAAGTAAGGCCTACTGACAGGGTGCCAAAATCCTGAGATTGTCTGCCCTGCTTATAGTCTCTAAGTGTCTCTAGAACCCTCTTATGCCCCACTGTTTAAGGTACTGTTTACTGTTACAATCAATGAGATCCTGATGAGGCATGCATAATCATAATCTCTGGAAGGGCTTCCCAATTCATGTTGAAAACTCTTAGCCATAAAAACTAGATTGTAGTTAACATTACCCCCTTTTTGTCAAGGTCTTTCTCTAGATGCATCACTAGTCAGAATTTGGTAATAATCCCTCTGTGCCAGGGAGGCTTATCCCAGGATGTCTTTTCCCATGCAGGGGGAAGGTAGTAAACCTACAGGCTGAGTTTGACTTAGAGCGAGGCCTCATTTGAGCAACAAGGAGGCTTTCAGGAGGTAACTATTAGGCAACCTATAATACTAGACTAAGTTTCAGTTTCACAAGAAAAGATAAGTACAATCATCAATATCAAAGGTATCGTATAATGGTCTGTTGTCCTTTGCTAGGCACTGCCCATGTACTCAGGAGAGTCTTTCTTCTCTATTAGAGAATGTATCAGGACTTCCCAGGATGAGAATTCAATATTTTTTTTGTTATTGTGTGGGTCTTCACCCACAAAGACAATGCCCCATGAATACTTGAACACATTCATATGCCTTAGAAGCATGCCTCAGGTTCACCCTTCCCAACACATGCCCTCAGCTTGCACCATTGATCCTCCCCTGCCACACTTGTTCCCCTTCTGCAATTCAAAACCTCCCTTAAAACATAGCCAAATAAAATAATCTATGAACAACATTGTCAAAGTTTAACTGACTATATACTGAATTATATATCTGAATGAGGTTAACAGAGGAAATTTTGGTTGTATATATCGTACTGAAATAAAAATAAAAAAAAAAAGAAATAATAACCAAATAAAATTAATAATAAAAAGTAATATTAATAAAAATAACAAATAAAATACAAAAATAAAATAAATTTAAATGTATTCATTGTCTCTTTAATCACTATAAAATCTGTTATCTTTTATGTACAGTGAAAATTTCTTCCATACGTTCCCTCAGTGTCTTATTTTTTTACAGTTTATCTTCATTGAAACGTTAGGTTAAAGAAAAGTCAAATAGAAAATATGGGGGTTCCCATATACTCAATGTCCTCCCTCTCTCTCATTTTCCTTCTTAATAACATTTTACATGTGGACATTACATTTGTTACAATTGATGTACAAATTTTGAATCATTACTATTAACCATTTTCAATGGTTTACATTATGGTTTGCATTTTGCACCATATATTTTTATAGGTGCAAATTTAAACTTAAAATGCCCTAAAAATGTCCTATGTTCCTATTAGCAGCAGTATAAAGCCATGTATCTTTGTACAATTTATTTTGGCACTTAGATTTAAAAAAAATATAGTATTTCTATGACACTTATATCAAATGCAAGTTCTTTATTTAATTTTTTGCACATTTTATAAATTATTCCTTGAGTCAAGCACCAAGGGGGAGTGAGAATGGAATTCCAGTATGCACACAGCTGCATACGGAATCATTCTCAGGGAAGGCAACAGGAGAGACCAAATGGATGACTGAGAACCCATCCTTCACCTCTTCCTTCAGACATGCAAAAAATATGTAACAAAAAATTTCCCATACTTAAAATGATCGATACAAATTTGAATTATTCATTCAGGAGATAATGTAGTATCTACAAAAATAACTATTTATTATAACACTATATCCTTGATCATATTTTGTATTTTAATTTTGCTTTACACTTTTCCAAAGTTAGAGATGCAGCATTTATTATTTTATTAAATGACTGAATATTACTCATAAAGTTTCTTCCTCTCTATGTAATCTTCTTCTATGATTACCTATATTAGCTATTGATTTGAATTCAATTCTCTTTTTCTGTCACCTATGACACAAATGGTATTCCAAGCTAGAAAAATACTGATTGTTGATTATGATTAAATATGATTATAATATTATAATCTTATGGGTATGATGGGTAATTATACCTATCATATGATGGGTAATTAAAATATGATTACCCATATTAGCTATTGATTTGAATTCAATTCTCTTTTACTGTCACATATGACACAACTGATATTCCAAACTAGAACAATACTGACCTGTTGTTGATATTGACATTCTATCCAAGCTCATGGTATAATTTTCAAAAATTTAAAGTCTGCTTTTTTTCCTCCACTAGTGGAATATAAATGATTTTGGAACATATACTAAATAATTGTTCTTTTAATAAAACATGCACATAACACTGTGATTATAGAGTTATGGTATGACATTCTCATGATTTGCATAGTATTATTTTGATGTGTTCTACAGAAAATAATACCAAAGTCAATGATACCATAAATTCTTCATGCCATCCTGCCAGAGAATAAAATTATTGTCTTCAAGAACATAAGTTTTTCTGGGGGCAGGATAGTACCAGATTTATATACCTAGTATGAATAAGTGACTGTTATCCATTCTCAGTACAAAAGGTTGATTATTTTTCAGTCACCACCACTTTCTACCCTCATTTTTTCAA
>JAQZBX010035823.1:0-24430 GCA_029593785.1 Cabassous unicinctus
CACTGAGCTTGGGGAGTCCACCTATTTTAAAACATGCAGTAAAGGAAAACATTTCCTCAGCCCTCCAGGTGGCTCACTGAACACACAGCCTAAGAAATGGCCAAGGTAAAGAGCAGTTAGGGCCTTAAATTCTTGGCACACCTGCAAGGCCACAAAGGGACACTCAGGGCCCATGCCAGGTTGTTTCTTGCAACATCCTTTCCATTGTTCTAACATGTTCTTGGATGAACTTGAATTTTCACATGAATGTGTCACTTTGTTAGTCACTCTGATCATTTTAATCAAAAGAGGCTGGGACCAAATATGTTCATTTTATGTATCATCTATTTAAGGTCACTTTTAGCAAGATTCCAAGAAGCAGGATGAGACCGATCTGCAGTTTTTATATCAACCATAAACCATGCCCTTCCCCTGCAAGGCAACAGGCTCAGTCAACTGTGAATAAGTCCTAGGGGGAACAGTACCTCTTATTTCATGCTGCCAGGATGAAGTTTAGGCCGTTTTACTATCCATTATGACCTACACAAGGGAGTTTGAATTGACCTGTTGATCTTTGTTGTCACTGCCGATAATAAAAGGGGCAGTAGGTGAGCTAAAAATAACCTGGATCCCCAATGAGACTATCCGTGGCCACTCTCCCCCGTATACAAACACATAACACGAAGGCGCATTGGTCACTCTAGTTCTAGTTTGTTTTGACACTAGATTTGGGTCACCATCCATGGTTTGGTAAACCACATGTGGATTAACGTTAAGTTGCATTGTTGCCTCAGTCACCATGTGTGACATAACCCAGTGCCACTTTGGTATCATATGAATTTGAATAAGTCAAATTGAAACAAAGTAGTGCTGGACCATGGTTTATAACTCTTGTTGTCCTTAGGCAGAGAATATTTCAGGACTGGTAATATCCACATAAGTTTTTCTGTTTTCATGTTATGTGGATTGGGATTTAAAACTCAGTAGCAGATCATATTATTTCACCAGGTTGCGATGCTGAAATAAGAGTCTAAAAGAGCATTAATTGTTCTCCCCTCTGTACACCTACTAGGATCTAGGGTGCCAAACTTGTTGCTCTTACTCCACAGTCACAGTGTTTCCCAGACCCGAATCCTTAACTTCAGTCTTCTGCTCTCATCCAGAGCTTTTGTTCAGAGGGGTCAGGTACAAGAAAGTCAGTGTTATCTTTTACACAATTTACAGAGATCTATTATATCCCCCACTATTGCCTGTGTAGGCCATTGTAGGTGAACTCAGCGTGATCAACCACATGGTAATTGGCTTCATGATCCAAGAGCTTGGCAGTCCAAAAAGAGAATACAGGGGGCTGAACCTGAGTGGTTTGAATTCTTTAGGCCTTTTTAAATGCAGATAGCCACTCAGAAACCATCAGGTGGCCTTCCTTAGGGTAGCAGTTAAGGGAAAGAAGGAGGAATACTCATGACTTGTAGTGGTTTGAAACTGTAGGTACCCCAGAAAATCATGTTCTTAAAGCTAATCCATTCCTAAACCTATGGTAAGTAGGGCCTTTTGATGAGGTTACTTCAGTTAAGGTGTGGCCCAGGGTGGATCTTAACCCTCTTACTGGAGTTCTTTATAAATGGGATGAATACAGAGAGAGAGGGGTAGAGAGAGGGAGAAAGCCATGGTAACAAGAAGTTGAAACCAATGAAACCCAGAAGAGAAGGGAGAGACCAGCAGATGCCACCACGTGCCTTGCCATGTAGCAGAGAAACCGAGGATTCCTGGCAGCTGGTCTTTGGGAAGAAAGCATCACCTTGATTTGGACATTTTCCCAGACTCTAACTCTAAGTGAATAAATTCCCATTTTTCAAGCCAAACCATTTCATGTTAATTGCTTTCAGCAGTTAGGAAACTAAAATATGGCTTAGTCCTAAATTTTCAAAATAGGTCTTTGAAACCCTCACCCCTTTCATCCCACTCAATAACTGGGAAGTGGCTAAAAGGAAATGAACCCTTGCTGCTGACATTCATTTTCAGTGACCAACCTGCCTTAGTAAGGTGTGTAGACCAGGAATTGAGAGCAATAGAATTAGAAATCTCTGAGTTTATTTTTCCCATGATGATGCCATCAGTCTGAAGGTTATAAGGGATGCGAAACATGGCTCAAATACTTGACAATTAGCCCACTGTTGAGTGGCCTTTAGACAAAATGAGCACCATTGTCAGACTGTAGATGTTCTAAAAAGGTGAAAACATGACACAGTTGTATTTCAAGGGCAAATATAGTATCTGAGTCAACAGATCAGACTAGAGCAGCAGTGAGACCCTAGCCGTAGCTCTGAGAAAGGGTAAAATATCCATGTGGTCAATTTGCCAGAAGCAGGCAGGGACAACACCTCGTGCAATGTGGCCTCAATCACCATGAGTCAAATGGACTAACTGCTGCAAGTCTAGTATGCAATGGTGGCTTTTGCATCAGAATCGTATAGCCTTGTCTGTGTGCCCAGGCCCTTATGGTGATGTAAGGCCACATCTGGTGCAGTGATGGGCCCAGGTAATGTTGGCAGTGATTGGGCAGTGCAGCCTTGATCAAAAACTTGATTTCAGTCAGTCTCATAAGTGAATAGGCCCTAAGGGTGGGCAGCTGCCTGAGTGACCCAGTCTGCCCAGTTGGCAGCTATGAATTGTTTCCACAGTTCAGGCCCCAAAGAGAGGCATCTTTAATATTCTTGTCTGAATATAGTATTCCAGTTTTAAGTCTTCCAAGTGGAAGACAAGAAGGCTAGGTCATTGGCAACAACTCAAAAGTCAATGATATGTGGCATGCCTGGTCTTTAGGAGTATTACCTAAGGCAAGGGGGATGACATTCAAGTCACTGTGCTGACTGGCCCTTACCACAGTCGTTCTTCCAGAGTTTCCACTGCCCTCTGTGAGCTCCTTGGGTTATTCTACCTGTTGCTTTCTGGTAGTTCTTTCTCTGGCCTTGGAAGTTTCCTCACATGCAAACTCAGCTGAAGGCTCCACGTTAACCCTCTGCGTATCTCCAGAGCTTTCTCCCTGAACAGATTTCCCATTCTGGTATTCTGTCCTGAAATGTTTAGCTTCTTTGGATTCTGAACTCTGAACTCTCTCCTCAACTCAGTGAGACTGATGAGCCCTGTTTCAATTCCCATCCCCTCTGTACAAAGTCCTGGAAATTGTCTCCAGGCAGTAAGGTGGGGCAACCATAGGGCATAGCTGGCTTGCTTCCCTCAGTGACCCTGTTCTGTGCTGCTGGTTATCCAGTGCCTGAAGCAGTTATTTCATGCATTTACCAGTTTTATAGTATTTTTGGATGGGAGGATAAATGTAGTCCCTTTTACTCTACTCCAGCCAAAAGTAGAAGCTCACTATTATCTTTCTCAGTTGGAGTCGTAAGAAGGGGCTTTTTCCTTGGAAGATCCTTCCTCTAGAGAAAAATAAGGGCCAGAGTGATGTGAGATTGCAAAGAAAGGCAACGTAGGACATATTCAAAAATAAAGGTTGTCCCAAGGGCCTGATGTGTTCTTTGCTCTATCGTTAGGAGAATTCTAATCACCATGAGAGAATTTAGGCCAAGGAGTCTCAGCTGTAATTTTTATGAGGCTAAACCAAAGAGAATTGTCCACGCTTCTTCATGGGTTGCAAAGCCAATGACACTGCAGAATGTGCCTGTGATTATGAGCTATTGACCGTCTCCCCTTCCTGCTCCTCACACACTCTTTTTGGCAAGCACAGTCTTTGCAGTGAGCCTGATTAATTACATTATGAACGGTGAGCATCTCAGCATCATAGCGCCAACTTGATGGGGCACAAGCTGAAGATAAATGACTAGGGAATATATCCAATTTATTCACTGGATTTCCCCATCTAACTTTCTGTCAAGATCCTCTACAGGGCAAAGCCAAGCCGAAATGAGCACTAGTAACTAACTGATCTTCTCCTAACCGTGGGCTCTTCTCTCTCTCTCTCTCTCTCTCTCTCTCTCTCTCTCTCTCTCTCTCTCTTTCTCCCCTCCCTCCCTCTCCATCCCTCTTCCCCACCTCTCTGAAATATATATATATGAAGTGATTTTCAGAGTCCTTATCTCTACTTTTGTTTTGAAATTCATCTGCACAAACTCTCTTCTTCCTTTTGGGGACTCTGTACCCAGGTAGAACTCTGAAACAAACAGTGAAGCATCTTGGCTAGTTTAGCTTGTTTTGATTTTTTCTCAGGAATTCCCTAAATTTCACTCACCTTTTGATAGGTTGTCAGTTTTCAGGACTAGAGTGGTAAGTCTGTGAGAGACCATTTTCTTTTTAAGCTCTAAGTGTGAGTGGGGAGAAGAGAGAAAGGAAACGGAATAAGGAACAATTTCAGTGCCTGTTTGCACTGTCCCAGGCCCTGGATTTGGGGTTGTGTATAGAGTACATTCAATGACCTCATGAAAGAGACGTTAAATTCTGAATTAATAGGTGAAGAAATGCAGACTCAGAAAGACCAGGATTTGTGCCTAGTTTAGATTCACTTCCCTAAATTCACATCCCTTCCTTCCCTTATGTTCTTCTCATTTAAAAGTCTATTTTGAAAAATTAAGCAGAGATATTGCTGTTTTCTTTTATTTTTATAATTTTTTATTTAAATAAGATTCTATTCTTGATATGATATTTATAAGCAATTCAGAAATATAAAAGGTGAATAAATACCATTAGCCCCCATTCAAATCCCATCCTACCCTTCTGAATAACCAATATAAGCACTTTTGAGTTTCATGTTACTTACATACAAATATATTCAAATACACAGATATACAATTTGGTTGCTGTTATATGAGATTATATTATATATTATGTTCTGCAACAATTTTTAAATTTAATAGAAGTTTTAGAATATTTACTACATCAAAACATAATATTCTGCCTTTTTAAGTTGTTGCATAGTATCCCATTGTAGGATATAGCTTAATTTGTTTAATCATTCCTCTATTGATAGAGCTGTAGAATGTTCCTAATTTTCAATGTAACAAATAACACTGCAGCCAACATCCATATCTATACATCATTTTACATGTGCAAATGTATTATTCATTTTTCCTTCTTCTTGGCTCTTTCCCCTTTCAATTTAAGAGACGGTGGTTTCATTAGCAAATGCACCATCCAGTAGCTCTGCCAGTTTACCTCAATCTTGCTAGGGAGGCTAAATGATGCTTTATGCTGACTGATATTGCCAGCCAGACAGCAAATTCCTGATTCATGGCCATTCAGCTCTTAAGAGTGTTGGGTGTTGTAAGAGCAGGTTCACAGAATTACAGAAATAATAGATTGAAATGACCTACCAGGTCAACTGTTCTATACATCTGCCAACACAAGATTTTTCCTTACAATATACATTATTAATGGGATGAACTGGAATACATATTTTTAAATCAATTCTTCCTTTTTATCACCAAATGGAAGAGGCCTCAATGAGATCAGGGGTCCATCCAAATGATTTCGGTATCATGTAAATAGTGGGGATATCTTATTCAATCCTAATGGAATCACGTCATTGATGTCATTTTGTCTAATTTAAAATGTTCTAAATCAATAGAAATTTTACCATATCTCAGGGCACTATTTCATTAT
Source organism: Cabassous unicinctus (assembly GCA_029593785.1). Classification (NCBI taxonomy): domain Eukaryota; kingdom Metazoa; phylum Chordata; class Mammalia; order Cingulata; family Chlamyphoridae; genus Cabassous; species Cabassous unicinctus. The sequence goes on from JAQZBX010035823.1 coordinate 5,590, forward strand.
TTAAGACTTATTACCAGGAGGAAAAAATCCTATCTCCAATGTAAATGTGCTACTATCCTTGAATCTTCATATGGAAAGTGTGGCTAGCTGAAGGAACGCACCTTCAGAAAACTAGTAGCTAAAATTGTTAAAATTAAGAAGAATGCCATCACACAAGAGATTTGCACCTCCTCTATATACAAATATACAATTTGGTAATATACAGATTGTTATAAAACTAGAAGCACTAAATACCCAGTTCCTGTAACATTGGCACACACTTAAATGTTGTTTCCTTTCCTACCCTACTTATTCTGTCTACTTACAGCCTGAATACATGTTCAACTTCCTTCCATTTTAATGTCTTCCATCTTAGACCATCCATTCATTCATCAAACATTCAATTCTAACTTTGTTCCAAACACTGTACTAGGGAATGTGGGTACAATGACTACAGAGTATGTGTGTATGGGAGGCTTGCTCCTTTTTTGGAGATTATAATCTATCTAGTTGGGAAGTCAATTATTAATCAAAGAATGACACAAATGAATTAAAAATTCTAACTATGGTAGGTGAAAGAAGCATGTACCATGGGAATCCAGGGAAATTAGATCTAATCTGCACAGTCAGGACAAGTTTTGCAAGAGGCAGAGGAGGGGCGAGAATATTCCTTGCAGAAGGAAAATCCTGAGCAATGGCCCTGTGCTAGAAAGAAGCATCAAAGTGCAGAAACTGACTGAAAGGTGGCTTGGCTGGTGGGGGGGAAAGTAAGAGGATAAGAGACCAGATGAGAAGAGCGAGGTACACAAGAGCAGACCATGGGACAGAAACAGGCTGGCCAGGGACAAGAATGAGTATGGAAAACAGTGTAGTCTTCTGTGCCAGATTCCATGAAAACAGATTAAATGAATAAAGTAGGTGAGGCATTTCTACAGAAACTAGAATTTGCCATGCCTGAATCCAGAAGGCTTTATCTTCAAAGATGTAATAGTTCCTTTCAGTTTTATCTCATTTGTCCAAAGCCCTACAAGCCTAACTTGAAAATTATATCTAAGTTTAAAAAGAAAGAATCTATCAGCTCATAATAAACTATCATTCATGGGTTTTCTACAAGGGGGTATAATAGGAAAAGTGACATTTTGAGATATCATCTCTTTCTCCAACCCCCTTGTAAGATTGTAAAGTAGTTAACACCTCTCAGCCTCAGTTAATGACAGAGGTTGATGATAGAGACGGAAAAGAAATTCCTGAGAAAGCAAATCTCTGCTCTTGGGAGATGGAAAGAAAATATTCAGTTGTCCTTTCTGCACCCTGCCTCTATCTGTGCTCCCCTCCTATCCATTAATACCTGTGAATTAGAGTTTTCTGGTGGATAAGATTAAACTATTGCTTTGATATATAACAACCGAGAAAGTGTATGTTTTGCATGAAAATAAAGAGTGGAACACTGTGTCAAAAAAAGAGTTTCATTCTTGGCTATGTTCCAGGTAAATATCTGTATCTTGAGTGATCATTTATGTCTATGTATCTCTCTATGTTCTTCAGCCTCTTTCAGGGCAAGATCTTTCCATTACTCATATTTGTAGTTTCAGGACTTAATACAGTTGCTAGTCAACCAGAGGCAACAAATTAAGATTTGATGAATAAATGAATTAATGAACTGAACCACAGATTGTTGCTTCCAGAAACCAAACCATTACTTTTTGCATCACTATCACTAAACTATGGCATTTCATAGATGTAAAACAAGTTTAATAAATCAATTAATATAATAAACCCCTCATTTTACAGATAAGGGAATAGGAACTTAGAAAGATAATTTGAAAACTGGATCTGCCTCCTTGTGAAATAATCTATTTATTATATTAAGTTTAAGAAAATTATTTCAAGATGAAGTATAGACAGTTGATATAAAAGCAATTGATATGATATACCCATTTACTAACTCAGTAAGTTCAACAAAATATACATGGTCATTATGGTGTTACAGAAATGTATTCCAATGCTACTCACACTTAATTAGATGTTAGCATTTTATGTACCCAATAATGGGTGACCAATCCCTTGGAGCTCCCTTCTCTTTCTCTAGCATGTTCTGAGTTTTTTGGGCCTTCAGTTTCATTCTCTGGTTTCATCACAAGATGGTGCCAGTGTGTCTCTGTCACCACAGAATTAACAGATAATCTGCATGTGCTTGCTTTGGAGGTCTAGTGAATTCCAAGGAGCCTCACATTTTCTTCTCTTTTCCTGGAATTCCAGTATTTTCTCTCAAGCAATTGTTGAATATTTCCCTAGAAGTTGTCTTCAAAATTCATAAATTTCCATGTCCATATATAACTCATATATGACTTTTGCTAATTTTAGTGAGCTTCAGGAATCTATAGGAAAACACACAATAAGCACACATCTAGAGTTATGGTTATTTTAAATTATTCTAGCACATTTACAGAAATTTTTCTCTAGTTACTTCTATGTAATATGTATGAATCTCAATTCATAAACCCAACTCTTAATTTCCACAGAGTGGTAGAAAATTTAACCTCAAATCCTGCTTCTGGTTTTCTTCACCCATTTCAAAGTTCTGTAATATTAAACCATATTAAATATCAAGGAGGACTAATTGGTCACTGATAATGTTTCCTTTGAGTATTCCACTTTTCCAGAGTGTGGAGTTCCTTCACTTTTAATTACCCATTACTTCTGTGCATCCCTAGGGTGTGGGGGCGACCGTAGTGGTTGGGAGCCCTGGGACCCTGCAGGCTCCTCAGTGAACCATGTGACAGAACCCACCTTCAAAGCACACACATACACACCCCCACACACGTGCACACCTCTGCCAGCTTAGAGGGATCAGCTTTTATTCTAGAGATAGCTCATGTTTCCTTAAATCCTATTCTTCTCAATGGGTTTAGACAGTTAGAGACAAAAGCCCTCAGAATTCCAAGCAGAAACCTCACAAAGGAAAGAAAGTACAGTGTGGCTACCTAATTAAAAAGAGGAAAGGAAAGGGCAGAAATTGGAAGAATGAAAAACAGAAAATGCGAGGATAAAACAGAAATTTCTGTCTCAGAAAATTATTTTGCCAGGTAGGCACAGAAATTTGTTCAGTAGCTAGAGATACCACACTGCTTGCTTTTATTTTCATTGGGTATTTTTATTACTGTATGCAAAAGACTTTTCCAAGTTATGGTAAAACAATAAACAATCAACTGGACTAATATCAGCAAATGAAATTGCTCACTAATTAGCCAAGTCCCCAAATCAATGACTCAGTTAATTAATTTATGTTTAATGAATTAATTACATAATGCCTTGATTCAAAAAGGATTTAAGATACCCCTAAAGTATTAAACTGCAGTGGAATATTCATGATTTTCCACTATTAATCTTACTTTTCAGGGTTTTTTGGTTGGTCCATCAGGAATCTACATCTTGAGTCAGGATAGTGAGGGTATAACTGCTGACTACAGTGGTTCTACTTGTAATTGTAGTTATTTTATCTTATTCCTTTAGTTGTTATTGTATCTGTTATCTCATGTTAGCTGAGCAATTTATAACATCGCTGTAACAAGATGCTTCCCTCAAATAGTTCCTGCATACACCTGAGCTCGTACCTGCGCACTCCCTACAAACTGTGACCGACTAACCGAATGATGCTGTAAGAGTGTGACTGTATATAACTGCTGACTACATTGGTTAAGATTAAATTGTGCTGTTACTGCTGATGCTAGTCACCAGCATACTTCCCTTTACTTGTTATTTCCTTCACTTGTAGTTGTTATTTTGTATTAGCTGAATGATTTATAACCATGATCCCATGCCTGTCTGTTACAGCCAGTTAGCTCAAGGCCTTCTCAGGCCCATGCTTGCTCCCTACATTACCAAAAACACAACCAATCATAATAAGCCAACTTGAATCCTTAATTTGAATGTATGCATAATCAATCACAGTGTGTTAACTAGGATTTTGTTGCCATCCCCACCTCCCTTTATCTAAATCCCACAAAAACCCTAAACCTTTTTAGTTCCTGGAGACAGATTTGAGCTGGCCTCCTGTCTCCTTACTTGGCTGCCTCATAACCAAGCTCTTTCTCTCTTTGAAAGCCTAGTGTCACAGAAGTGGTTCCTGTGCATACCAGGCAGCAAGTCTACTTGCTCGACAACAATGGGAAGGCTTGGATGTGTGTTGAGGTTACAAAATTGCTTTAAATGTGTATTCAGTTTCAAGATCATATTGGCTTAAACTGCTATTTATTATTCCCCCATCACTTATTATTATAATAGATCATTTTCTAATGAGTCTCCTTCCAGGTAACTCCGTGCAAAAGAGCTGCTTCCTGGCAATCTTGATTAACTCGAGGAGTAATAGTGAATGGATATATTTAGGAGAGCTTTGTTGACATTCCACCAATGCTTACCCCAAACTGCATGTGTCTGTGTTTTAATGAATTTGATCCAACTAAAAACAAAACAAAGCAAAACAAAAAAGGAAAAAATAAAAACTACATTTTGCCAGGACACCTCAGGGTTCACTGAGCTAAACAATTAATCATTGAAATATTTTTTAAATGTCAGAACATCAGCAATTGAATCACTTTATGCCCCAGAATGTGCCAGAATAAGAAAAATGGTCCATGAATCATACCATGAAGTTCCCCATAACTAAACTGCTTCTTAGAGCAAAAGAAAATATGTTTATGTATATATATAATTTTATATATATATATATATAATTTTCTTAGTCTGTAGTTTCTAGATGATGATCATATCAGCTCCAGAGTCAGAGATTTCTTCTTCCCTGTCTCTGATGTCTCAATCTCTCAATAAGGTATAGTCCTTTCTTTTTCTAGGCTCATATTCTGTATTTTTTTAATAGTGTTTTTTTTTTCCCCACAATATGTTCTACTTTCTCAACCCATATACTATCTTAATTTAGGTGGTTTCTCCCTAACCTCCTTTTCTTCTCCAAAGTATTAAATAACTGAGCTTGTTTTACTCATATTTTTCCTCTCTTTTGCTCCTGCGTTCTATTTTATATTTAATACTTGTTTCATTAACTTCTATGTCCATTTTTAAAAGGATATTTAGCATTATGCCAAGCTGAGGGAGGAAATGAGATGCCTTATCTCTTATTCAGTCATTCATTTGTTATTTTGTTCATGAAACATTCTCTTAATGTCAAATGCATGTGAGGCCCTGCATATAAAAAAGGCATGAGACTTACTGCACTCCAAGAACTGATAGAAGCTGAATAAACTCAAACTCAGATTTGGAAGTGTATTAAAGGTCATCTAGGCCAGCAGCCCTATGTTCTTGATGTGTCAGACACCTTGCTAAGGTTTTAAAGATGCAGAACCATGGATTTCATACTCCATGAAGCTCAATGAATATATGATAGAAAGGGAGAATTATGTATTTATTATTCAGCTCAGGTAATTTGGGAATAATGGAATGACAATAAATAAAGAATTGGAACCATGAATGTAGTCCAACCTCCAGTATATTGATTGATTTCTTTTCATTTCCATTTGTATAAAAATATATTCACTAGCTTCAGATTTAGGAAATCAAAACCTCAAATACCTGAGGCAGCACATTATCCAAGGCTGGACAGCCTGGACCACTAAAAATTCTTTTTGCTTGGGAAAAAAAAAAAAATGGCTCCTCATAGCTTCCACATTTTTCTTTTCTTTTCTTTTTTTTTTGATTATGAGCTGGATTAAGACCCTTGGGAGCTCTAAACACCAAAAAGATTCCGGTGTCTTTCCCTCAGTCCTTTGTGTTTAAAATACAAAGTTACATTAAAACATGGCACAGTATGTACATGTAGAAAGTAAATGGCTTTTCTTTAGCTTTATAATTGCTATTATAAAAATATTTTTATTTAAGCTGAACTTTTCTCATTTTTTCATGACCTTCAGTAGCTAGTACATAAAGTAGACGCTTACTCTGCCTGATATGCAATCCAGCAACACTTGTCATCTACAGGGCAGCCAATTTCATAGCAAAAACAATTACTATTTTCCAGGCAGGTGCTACCTGTTTTATATCATCACATCTTATTTCATTTCCATGATATTATTACTATTTTATCCACATAATCTAAGCTATCTTAAAACATATATTCCCCATAATTTCACTCTATCATCTTTTAAATAATAGTAACACTTTCTTATAATATTTCAAAGATTTGTTTCATAGAAATTTAATGTAAAGTACTATCAGTGAATCAGAGAATCTGCCCCAGAGAGTAACCTAGAGTTAGACTTGACCCCACCTGGTCCTCAGCAGCAACATCCAATCAGTCCCTTTGGAGATCACTTTGAGTCTCCTGACCTCTTACTAATTCTGGGTCCACTGGGATTCTAGGGTCATGTTCCACAGCCACACATGCATGAATGATTAAGTGGGGAGCTGAAATTGAGAGGCAATTCACAACAGAACTTGCTTTGGACACAGAAAGAATGGAGTGATGTTCTAAGAAACCAAAGAGCCCTTTCATTTTCTTTCTAACTCATATTACTTTCCTGTTTTAGCCTAACATCTAGGTTGAAAATGAATTACAAAAAAAAGGGAAAGTGGGGCAACACATAATTCCTTTATCCTTTCAATCCTTCCTTATTATCCATCATATTATTCATTCAATCCTTCTTATATTCATTTTCTTTATTCTACTTTGTAAAATGGATTTCCCATCTTCATTTTGTTCTTGGCCCTTCAAATTATGTAGCTGATCTTTCCTGGGTATTTAATATGAGAGGAGGGGTTTCAATATGTGCTCACTAAGCCATTTTAAATTTGAAGGCCTGAAGTATTTTTTTTTAACACTAATATGATCATGTCACTGACCTTATTCAAATGGCCCTCATACATGGGAGGCAGGTGCTCAATCACTGAGCTACACCCACTCCCCCAATGGCTGTTGATCACTGCAAGGACAAAGCCTAAATTCTCCCTCTCCAACCTCATTTTACATCCTTTGCCCATTACTCTCTTGTCTCCAGTCATCCTGGAGTTTTCAAAGGCACTCTGTTTCTCCCACATCAGAATCTTTGAGCATGCCTTCTTCTCCACTGGAAGACCCATTTCTCCCATTTATCTGACTAATTCCTCCTCATCCTTCATTTATCAGCCTAGTCTGCTATTGGCTCATTCTAAAGGCTCCTTCTTCAGGGAAGAGTTCCCTCAGGGCCAAAATTAGTTTGGAGCCTTATAACCACCCGTGTCACCCTGTACTTCTCTCTTATAGCATATTCACAGAGATTTAATCCTTTGTTACCCTCTAGACTACAAACTTTGTGAGAACAAGAATGCCTTCTCTGCCTTCTCTCTCTCACTGCCCTTCTCCCTCTCATTCTTTAGTACCACTGTTAGTCCCAGTATCTAGCATATAATGGCTACTCACCAAATATTTATTAACCACAGTAAGGAATTTAATTTTGTGTAAGCAGAATTGTCCTTGGAGAAGGAAAATACTACTCTGGGATTTGTATAGTTTCCTTGATTTCTTTATTCAACAACTGGTTATTGGGTGCCCTAAATATCAAACACTTACTTGTCTATGTATTAGGAGCTAGAACAGCGAATGAGAGAAACTCTTTTCCTATCTTTATAAGTCTTATATTTTAGAGAGGGAAACAGATAAAACATAACATAAAATACATAAGATAATTGCAAAATATGATAAAAAAGTAAATATTAATAAGATAGAGAATAACTGGGGGAACTGCCTGGCCATGGAACTAGGAGAAAAATATTTAAAAAGAGCAAACAAAAAATGCAAAAGTTCTAGTCATGTGATGGTTTTTATTTATATAATTGAATAGCAAAGAGTGGGATTAATCAGGTTATTTTGTAGGAAGTCAGGAAAAGAAAAAGACTGGGAATTCAAAATTCTCTTGTGAACATCTTAAGTTTGAACTGCGTTTAGATGGTCAATCAGATGAGTCAACTAGAGAATTATATGTAAGAGGCAGGAACTGGATTTTAATATGGTTCTGGGTATTCTCATTGCTTTTGTGAAACTTAGAATGGTGCTGGATGCACATTAAGTCTTCAGTATTAAAGTGAACTGGATATATGAGAAATCACTATTTCCAACAGTTGGCTAGGATATTGCTGGGTGAAAAAAGAAACTAAACTGAAAACATTTGGGTTCCTATGTCACAAATTCTACTCATTATACATTCCAAGAAGTCTATAACCTGTATGAAAAGTGCTAGTTTCCCTAAGAAATCTATTAGTGGACAAACTGCCTGATAAAATACATTGTGCTCCCAATCACTTGACAATCACATATATTGTTTGACTGTTTAATATTTATTGAACATATTTTACTGAATTTAAAGCAATTATGTACCACCATTAAAATAAATATGAATACATCTTTTTTGTTCATACTTCGGTCCCTCTGAACAAAGTCTGCTGTTTTCACTGAAGTTGTTCTGGGCCAGTTCAGAAAGAAAGAAGACAAATGATATGAAATATAATTTTCCTTCTTGGCTCATCTTATTTTTTGCATTATTTTATCCTCAATTATATTCAATGATGTATTTGTAAAATGGTTTTGTGGGCATTAATTACACCATGAAAACTTTGTAATTATACTAAGCTCTATCATTTTTAGGATTTTGTACTCTATACAAAATGTCATGTCTTAACATGCAAAAACACAAACCAAAATAGGGAGCATGATATTTCCCAACAAGTCAGATTATATCTACAGCTAATCAGAGTCTTAGACAGAAAGAAATTTTTTGTATTTTAGGTTCCAAAACCACCTTCTGTCTCAACCTTGTTCAGCCCAAGGAAAATTTCAACATACTCTACTAATGGTTCCCAATTTCCTACTCAAGGAAAAGTGAGATTCTCTTACAAATTAGGAAACTTCAGAAATTACATTTAAGAATATATATTAGTTATTGCAACAAAAATGTCTTATAGCAAATTATGTCAAAATTTCAGTGGAAATTTCACTAAATTTATTTCTCACTCATGGGTATCTGGGTCAGTGACACCTCTGCTTCCCACTGCAGGTCAGCTTGGAACCATCTCTCAATGTGTCTCTCATCCATCCTCCCCTGGGAATGGTGGTCTCCTGTCATGATGATGGCAGAAGCTGAAGAGGACAAGCCTAATGACTCGAGCACATTTTAAGCCAGCATTTGCATCAAAGTTGCTGATATTGTCAAAAGTAAGTCATATGGTCAAATTCCAGTCAGAAGAAGAATGGTCTATATACCGTGGGGCTAAGGCAAAGGTGTGCATGTCTGTTTCTACTACGAGGAAGTAAAGAATCATGACCAACCATCTACTGGTCATTTTAACCACAAACAGTTGCTGTGGAACACATAAGGTTTGTTCCTGAGGCATTTTACCAGTCCTCTTCTTGAAATTTTCCATGACGGACCCAACCCAGAGTTCTTCCTTTATTGATCTCCTGCAGCAATTATTGTCTAAGCCACCTAATTAAAAAAAAATGTTTCATATACTTTCCTACCAGGTAAGTTGTTTTCAATTGTAATTGTCCCCAAGTTTGAAAACATCTTGAAAGCATAAACCAGTGATTTTTCTCAATTTTTATCATGTGTACAGAGCACAAGGCCTTAAATAAAATAAATTATTGTTGTTAATGTTGGAAACTATATGAGAGGTTTAAAAGAGCACAGTTTTTGGAGTCAGACAAGTTTGAATTCAATTCCTGTTTATCAACATTCACTCAATTAGGATAGACTACATAAGCTATGTTACATGTGTGGTTTACTACAACCAAGTTTTACTATTAGCACCATGCCTCATGCAATAAGGAAGAAAAGGCTAATAGGCTGTCTTTCAGAGACCTTTCCAGTGGTAATAAAGTTAGCATGGTCCATAGTGTAAGGTATGGCCATTATCAATGGAGATAGCTAAGTTTAAGAGCCTTTGCATAAGTCCAAAATATTAATTTGTTCATGAGAAATATAACTTTTGTAAGAACCGGATTGTTATTCATGTAACAAGCCCATTTCCTTCAATTAGCTGACCTGAATTATAATCTGAAGATTGCTAGATTAGCATAAAATTAGATAAGGGAATATGATTAATCAATATGTAATCGCATCAATCTAATATAACAGGAAGCATCCACCTTACAAATGGAATGCTATTGTTTTTGGGATAAACGTACTCAAGATCCCTTGGCTGCAACTTTTTGGACCCTTGCATCGTCACTCACTGTTTGGTTTTCAGTTGACTAAGGCTCCCTTCCACAGGGCAGGGTAGAATGGGTATTGCCAGCTCCTGTGCCTATGACTCTCCTTTCCAGTTGGGATGTATGTCTAAACTCATTTCAGGCTGGAACGGCCTTTGCTTAGGTATGTATTTACATTCATCTGGTTACCAAGTCTCTTAGGTCATAGAGTTGTTCTTTAATATCACATTTTATACCTTTTCTCTAATATGTTTTATGTTGTGTTTTAAGTTTTACTTTCAGAAGGAAAGAATTTTCCATTATTTCCTTGTTTATCAGACCAGTTTTCCCTCATTTGACTCTCATATATGATAACAATGAACGATGATGATGTTAAATCAAGTTTAAATGTTACTTAAGAATTATTTTCTGGGACTTTTGATATTAGTGGATGAAATATTGAGCAATACTTGGAGTAAAATTTTTTTCTCCCTAATTAATAAATTTGTTTATATAGGTAAATTCCTAGGTGGTGTCTCAAACCTAGTGAGAGCAAGATGTGGCCTCAAAATTAATAACTTGACATGTGAGTCAGAAAAAAAGTATATTTTCTATCTGTATCTTATATTCAAAAGTATCTCATTGCTCCTGTTTCTATATATATTCTTGGTCTCAGTATAATTAATTATAAGATTATAGAAGCAAGGGATTATGGGAACCATGTCCCATATGCATTTGTGAATACTTGTTGAAGTGAATATGTCTGTCAAGACTATGTATCTCTCTTTAACTAGATGGTTAGGGAAACAGGGAACAGGGTGGATCTTTTTTCTGAGTAAAGGAAAATCTTTTCACTAAATTCTTTTCTTCATTCCAAGAAATGCTTGCTCTTAAGGAGCAGATGAGAAGGTATTTTTCCCCTTCTTTCCCTCATAAGCCTAATATTTCCTTTCTCCCTTTGGTGACATCACTGTGCATTATCACTTTCTTTGGAAGATAGGTACATGAAAGCAAGTGCCATTATGGGGGACAGAGAAGTTGATGGGAAAGAAAAGGGTACAAACTAGAAGGAATTAATGCTAGTAGAATCCAATTCCTTTCTGCTTTGATTCCTATGATTGTCAATTTTATGTTAACTTGGCTAGGTTATGGTGGCCACCTACTTGCTCAGACACTGGCCTAATTTTCTAGTGGAGAGATATTTCATGGACGGGATTAGTGTCTATAAGCAGCTGATCTTGAGTAAAGGAGATTACCCTCAATAATGTGGATGGGCCTCATCTAATAAGTTGGTCTAAAGAGGGAGGCCTGAGAGTTCCAGGGATCAGAAGGAATTCTGCCTCAAAGCTACATGCTCCATTCCTTCCTGAGTGTCCAGCCTAAGGAATTCAGACTTAAGATATCAGTATCACTCTGACTGGAATTTCCAGTTCCTGCCTACTCTACAGAATTCGGACTTACCAGCCCCCATAATCCTGTGAGCCAATTCCTTAAAATAAATATCTTTATATAACATATATATGTATATAAACATATCCCATGGGTTCTGTTTCTCTGGAGAATACTGACTGACTAATACAATTTCTAACTCTGAATTCTAACTTCATGTAACCTTAGGGCTTAGAATCTTGACAAACACTCAGTAGCATGAGCAATTTTGGTTTCATCTGTACCATTCAATCTGCTCTCCATTCTAAAGTCATCTTTTAAAATCATATATCTAACTACATAACTCCCGTGTTTAATATTCTTAAATGATTTTCCATTGTCTTCCAGATAAATAATAGCTCCTAGGCATTTTGCTAGCATATCTCATCTTTTCAACTCATGCTTTATCATTTATACTACGAATTACAAAAGTATTTTCAAATTTCTAAAACTACCTTGTTTATTTTCATCCTTACTTTTTGTAAATGATTTTCCTTCTGACTGTTAAAATCTCTTCTTATCCCTTCTCCTGGATAATTCATATTCAGTTCTTTCTGGTCTGTGTCTAAAACTCACTGAGGGTGACAGAAGGCACCAGGAAGTCTTTCTGTATTCTACCAAGGCACTCCACCCAGGGCTTAGCAGACTGCATTATAGTAGCCTTTTTACTAGTAAGTTCCTCTCACTAGACTCTAAACTTCATGAAGGTAGCGACTGGGTCTTATTTATTGTTTATGCCTAGGAACTAGAACAGAATTCATAGAAGACTGCATAAATGCAATTTCAATAGTGAATTGTGTTTTGGACAAATTAAAATTCTGCAGTTCTTTGATGCACTGATATCCAAGTTAGTTGTGTTAAAAACAGTGTTTTTAAAAAAGCTATTAACTAAAAGTTTTAGTTTGAGGCAGGAGGGTAATCCTAATAGAGTAATATGACCACTGCAACATCCTTCTGTCTGCCTCTAAAAGCATTTTATTTGAGCAAAATCAGGTAAGACAATACATAACAGACAAACTGTAAGCAGGGAATGTGCAAAAATACAAAAGGAAAGACTGAGTCTTAAGTGTAAGGAAGAAGAGGGAAAGGGGCTGGGAAGTGTAGGAGGCAGAGTGCAGTTAGAAATTATAAATATTTGGCCCCCCCTGGGAGACTTCTGAAACCTTCTGTCTAACCAGCTCTGTGGAGAGCCAAGTAATAGGGGAAAATCATAGACCTGCTCAATCATTCTAAGTGGGTGTAATGGAGGGAGAAGTTTCTTTATTAGTTGGTAAATAAGATCAATATTTATATAGGTAACCACTGCCTGAAGCTACAGATTTAGACCTTATACCACCATGTCTGTCTTACCTTTGGTACTCCCAGGCCTGGTGTTTATTTAGCTGCCACTGCTTATTTTAAATTTACTCTTGCTTATAATGGAAGCTCATTTGACATAGGCATGTGCGTATGTGTGCATGTGTGTTTATGTTTGCTTAATCTAAACTACTAGTTAGAGAAACAATTTTGATTGCCAAATCTCAGATAAGAATGTTGGAACAAATCAAAGGAGAGCCTCCAAATGTTCAGTTCTGAATCTAGGTTTTTTCCTAACATTTTGCTATTCAGAAGCTCTGTATGCCTGTGTAACACCAAGTGCTCCAAACAAATGGCCCAGTTCATTGTCCTTGACCTTGTCAGTGAAATAGAAATAAACTGTGCTCCTAGGTAATTAGAAAAAAGTTGGAAAATAACAAAACACTAATTGCATACCTAAATTACAATTGGATTGATCATAAATAGTTACAGAGTTTATATTCAACAGTAAGTAGAACCATATATCAGCACATATATTTTATCACTGATTTCAACTTAGAATATTCAGAAAAGATTCACAAAAAGACAAGAGCTCTAATGTAATCACTCTCCCTAGCCTTATCAATCTCTTACTCTCCCAGGGCTTCATCCATTTCCTGTATACTAATGAGCTGAATTTCTAAGTTTCTTCTTTTACCCTCATCTGCATTTTTTCCTATGTTTAGGTTTTCAAATTTTTATATTAAAATTTTATATTTTTATCATTTTAATTGTAGAATATGGGAAAAATACTTAAAAACATAAGGAGGAAAATAAAAACACTATCAATTACTGTCAGTCTCTTCTATATTTTATAATATTAGAAAAATTATGTTTTGTATTTTATCATGGTTTTTAAAACCTAAATGTGTATTATGATTATTTATTTTTTAACTCAATGTTTTTGGAGATCTTGATTTTTAATGGCTACATAATATTCCAATCTATGTGTATATCATATTTTATTTAAGAATCCTCTTTTGGCAGGGAACTCTCCTTCACTGTTGTTGGGAATGTAAAATGGTACAGCCTCTGTGGAAGACAGTTTGGCAGTTTCTCAGGAAGCTAAATATCGTACTTCCTTATGACCTGGCAATCCTGCTACTAAGAATTTATTCAGAAGATTGAAAGCAAGAATGCAAACTTACAATAGCACACCAGTGTTCATAAGGACATTATTCACAATTGCTAAAAGATGGAAACAACTCAAGTGTCCATCAACTGATGAATGGATAAACAAAATGTGCATATACGTATGACGGAATATTATTCAGTTATAAGAAGAAATGAAATCAGACGCATATGACAACAAAGATGAACCTAGAGGATATTATGTTGAGTGAAATACGCCAGGCACAAAAGGATAAATATAGTATGGTCTCACTCATATGAATATATGAAACACTTGTTTGCTCATTGAAGATATTTTTTAGGCTATATTCTAAGAAATTCAGTTACTGAGTCAGACTGTACATTTCTTAAACCACTTAATACATTCACCTCCTTACAAGTTATATTTTCTTGTTAATTTGCATGCCTAGTAATTTTGTACTGGATGCCAGGCATTGCTGATTTTATCTCATTGGCATCTGGATATTTTTGTATTTTTACATATATTCTTGAGTAGTTAATTTATTCAGAAATGTTTTGAGACTTTTAGGCTGGATTTTAAGATTTGTTAGGCAATATTAGTACAGCTTAAAAAAAATAACATCTACAGATGTTATTCCATTTATGAAGTAATCCCTTTCTTTGTAGTCTACCTAATGTCTCATGTATTTGAGGGTTTCCATGCTGGCTGGTGGGAACAAGAGCTATTCCTGTCCCTGTGTGACCTCCCTATATTTTTCCCTCTAATTAGTTTGGGCTGTTCTTTCCCTGACCTTGGATAGTTACCTCATGTGCATGTACAAGTCTTACCTGATGAATTGAGGTGGCTTCCTACAGATCTCCAGACCTTTCTCTCGCTCTCTCTCTCTTCCCTTGTTTGTTAACTCTCTTCTCTTCTTCTCTCCTAATTAGCACTCTTCCATGAAAATTGCCCTCCCAATAGTACTTGCTCCTTCTCCTGAATTCAGAAAAATCACTGAGGATCTACCCAGATTCTTCCTCATTGCACTGTAAACTGGAATCTATCTGCAAGCAATAACCTGGGTAAATCCTGGGACTCACCTCTTTTGTTTATCATCTCTCAGGGACAGCTGTAGTTCACAGGCTGATATGCAATATCTTGAATATTGTAGTTTCGTATATTTTTCTGTTTTTGTTTCTTAGTTATTTTGGGCAGAAGGGTAAATTCAGTTCCTATTGTTCCACATTGGGTAGAAGTGGAAATCTTTTACTATTTTAAATAGCTTAGTTTTATAGTTTATATCCTGAAGGTCTTTATATACCATATCAATGGTTATAGGTTTTATCCTATAATGAATCAGGAGCCAATCAAAACCTTTAAAAATAGGTACAGGTATCTCTTTTTAGGAAAAAAGTCTCTTGGCAATGTCTACTGTGGATATGAGAATGAGAGATGAAGGTCAGGAGACAAATTAGGGATTTATTATAAACTTATAGCTGGCATATTTTACATTTTGGAGCAGTTCAATAGAGAAATGGGAATGGAAAAAACGGGGATGATGAAAGTTGCAACTGATTTTAAAAAGTTACACAAAATTTCCCTGGTGTGGTGACACTCTTGAGTTTCGCCAAATGCAGAGCCTTAAGTAGATTTATGTGCAGATAGTTTTTTGGAAAGTGATTCATCCGTCTTCCTTTCTTTCCTTTATTTTTCAGCAATTGCCTTAATTCTCACCTTCATTTTGAAATACAGGGCATCTTAAGAGTACTATAAGGAATCAACCCAGGTCGAATATCTGAGTCTCATGTTAGTCTCAAGTTAGAATAGTGTCTGTGGCCCAGGACAGATAGTGCTGCTCTGCAGTTAGTTTATCATGTTAAACTTTGAAGATCTGTTTCAAGTGAAGAGTAGGAAGGATATTCTCTTTTAAGAGTGAGGATACAGAATGGATAAAAATGTGGATATTGAAGTCATTTCACCTGAATTCAAATCTGGATTCTTTCATGCTTTGAAAACTCAGGCCTGTTACTTAAGTCTCCTCATTTATTAATTGTAAGTAACATTACTATCAATTACTACCTAGAATTGTTGTGAAGATTAAATGAGTCAATGCATGTAGAGTACTTAGAAAAATACTTGCATAATAAGCATACACAACAGTCTAAGTATTAGTGGTTTATTTTTTAACACATAAAACTTTATCCTCACTAAGTCAATGTTGGCTGCCTATCTCAAAGAATGCTCTCATCTATAAGGTGACTTGGAAATCCAGGTCACTTATATAGATTTTGCCTTTCAACCACTATCATATCTAGATATTAGCGCTTCTAATTACAAACTCTATAATGTGCTTTTAACATTTCTATCCATTTCCAAACATTTGCAAACAACCTTTTTGCCAGTTCTGCACAGATTAAGTCTAAGCTTTCCATTTTCTGTTCTCATTTTATCTTCTGGTGACCTATATTCTAGCTATTAACTCCATGAGTTTGCTCATTACATTTAGTTCATAATAGCTAAATTACACAATATTTGTTCTTTTGTCCGGCTTGCTTCACTCAGCATAATATCCTCCAGGTTCATCCATGTTGTCATATGCTTCACCACTTCATTTCTTCTTACAGCTAAATAGTATTCTGCCATATGTATATACCACAATTTGTTTATCCATTCATCGGTTGATGGACACCTCGGTTGTTTCCATCTTTTGACAATTGTGAATAATGTCCCTATGAATATTGATGTGCAGACGTCAGTTCATGTCCCTGCTCTCAGTTCTTCTGGATATATACCTGGTAGTGGTATTGCCTAACTTCCTTAGGAACCACCAGTCTTCCACATTGGCTGTACCATTCTACATTCCTACCAACAATGAATAAGTGTTCTAAGTTCTCCATATCCTCTCCAATACTTGTAGTTTTCTCTCCCTCTTTTTTTTAAATAGTTTTGTTTTGCATTTCCCTAATGGCTAGTGATGTTGAACATCTTTTCATGAGCCTTTTTTGCCATTTGTATTTTATCTTTGGAAAAAATGTCTTTTCAAGTCCTTAGCCCATTTTTAATTCAGTCATTTGACTTTTAATTGTTAAGTTGTAGGATCTCTTTATATATCATGGATATTAAACCCTTGTCAGATATATGATTTCCAATTATATTCTCCCATTGAGTAGGCTGGCTTTTCACCCTCTTGACAAAGTCCTTTGAGGTGAAAAAGTGTTTAATTTTGAGGAGGCCCCATATATCTACTTTTTCTTTAGTTCACACTTTGGGTGAGAGATCTAAGAACCCACCTCCTACTACCAAATCTTGAAGATGTTTTCCTACATTAACTGCTAGGAGTTTTATGGTCCTGGCTTTAATGTTTAGGCCTGTGATCCATTTTGAGTTGATTCTTGTATAGAGAGTGAGATAGGCATCATCTTTTATTCTTTTGGATATGGATATCCAGTTCTCTAAGCACCAAATTTGTTGAAGAGACTTTTCTGTCACAATGGATTTGTTAGGCTTGTCAAAAATCAGTTGACTGTATAGTTGAAGGGCTATTTCTGAACTCTCAATTCCATTCCATTGATTGATGTGTTTAACTTTATGCCAATACTATGTTTTGTTTTTTTTGTTGTTTTTTCTTTTAAGATTTTATTTATTTATTTATTTATCCCCCCCTGCTGCTTGTGCTCGCTGTGTCCATTTGCTGTGTGTTTTTCTGTGTCTTCTTGTCTCCCTTTGTTGGGTCGTCCTGCTGCATCAGCTCACCGCACCGTGCGGGCTGGCTTGCCTTCACCAGGAGGCCCCGGGAAGCGAACCCGGGGCCTTCCATATGGTAAACGGGAGCCCTATCGATTGAGCCACATCCGCTTCCCTACCATGTTGTTTTGACCACTGTAGCTTTGTAATATGCTTTAAGGTCAGGAAGTGTGAGTTCTCTGACATCACTCATCTTTTTTAATAGGTATTTACCTATTCAGGGTCCTTTTTGCTTCCAAATAAATTTGGTAATTGACTTTTCTATTTCTGTAAAGAAGGCTGTTGGAATTTTGATTGGGAATGCATTGAATCTGTAAGTCAATTTAGGTAGACTTGACAACAATATTTAGTCTTCCAATCCATGAACATGGACTGTCCTTCCATTTGTTTAGGTCTTCCTTGATTCCTTTTAGCACTGTTTTGTAGTTCTCTGAGTACAGGTCCTTTATATCGCTAATTAAATTAATTCCTAGATATTTGATTCTTGTTTTTTGCTATTGTAAATGGATTTTTTTCTTGATTTCCTCCTCAAATTGTTCATTACTAGTGTATAAAATCATTACTGATTTTTGCACATTGCTCTTGTGTCCTGCCAGTTTGCTGAACTCATTTATTGGCTCTAGTAGCTTTGTCATAAATATTTTGGAATTTTCTAAGTATAGGATCATGTCCTCTGAGAATAGTGAATGTTTGGGCTTCCTGATCAGAAGCCTCTCTCCTCCCTCAGCCACACCCTCCCTTTTTCCTGGGAGGAAAGAAATTTCCACTCCTCTCTGTGTAGGCAACCACCAGTCCAGGTCAGTAAGGAGGGTGTGTGAGAAGGCAGGCTGTCTTTGGCACTCTGCCAGCTCCTAGGTGAAGAAAATGTTGTGATAAACTGTGTCCCTCCTTCTCCCCTTTTCTGGACAGTGGACCTGTGCAGCCCTCTCTGTCCATAGCTGCCGTCCTGAGACCTGAGGACCCGATGCTGTCTGCCCCAAGGGTGGAGGCTGGGCACCGGCAGCTGCAGCAGTCCCAGTTATGCATGGATCCTCCCCCACAGAGTCTCCTTTTCACCCCTCTCTCCTCTGGGTCTGTCCAGCCTTCCCCTGGTCTTGGGAACCCAAGAGCAGTTG